>JH153406.1:27986-46584 GCA_000226015.1 Mnemiopsis leidyi
TCAGAGGTAAATTAACATAATGACATCATCACAGTCGGAACCCCCTACTTCATGTCAAAAAAACTTGATTTTTGGTCTTTTAATTTGCAGTCATTTTTGAATTTTTTTATACCATGTCAGTAAAAACACAGTATTTTACCAGATTTCTGAAGTAGAAATTTTGCTCGAAAATTTTCCTTCCGATTTTGTAAAATTCTGATAAAAATTTTGAAAAAGTTATCAAAAATTTTCAAAAAGATCCTATAAATTCTAAAAATGTTTGATGACATCATCATTGGCCAAACCCCCCTCCCCCTCGTCATCAATCATCATCATTTGAAAACCCCCCCTCCCCCCTAGGTGATGACGTCATATGTGAACGACTCCTTAACAATTGCAACTTAACTGAGCTGATTTCGAAGACCTCAGATTTTTAGCTTTAGATAGAGAAGAGTGGAAGAAGCTATAAGATGGTTTATGCTTTGTAGTTTTCCTCTTGTCTTTTATATCTATAAGCTGCTTAGGATGCTCTTTTAAAGAGATATTTTGTACTATTTACAGATTTTCTACTACTACTACTAACCAGAATCCTTTGAGCTGCAGTAGAAGGGCTGAGGCTAGATGATTAGAGTGCGTATGACTATACATACGTTTACGCAACCAGGTGCTTACGAGTTACTATACGCAGGCTTTGCATGCATTCACAAAAGGGCTTCGATTAAAGCATGAACCTACAATTCAGTGCCGCAGCAAAACAAAATGTTTCCTCTTTTCATATTCAATGATCAATTTGAATACTTTATTGTAATTCATAATTGACGACAATCAATGATATCAGCCTCGTGTTGTCGCCAGTCGCCACAGCAGGCCTGATAATGTCAACGTCAGGCAAGAATATGTTACATATTGGTATGTGTGTGATTTGCTCTAAACCAAGCTCTTTTGCGCGCATCATGGGCAGTGTCAGAACCTGCCAAGTGTCATATGTTGCCAAAGTCCAAACCTTGCTAAACCAATATATTGATTGTGTTAATTTCATTGATAGGTACTACAGAATGATATTTCTAATCTCTCCTAATTCAGGAATATGACTGAGGATGACTTAGAATCTCAAAAAGATGAAATATTGGCACTTCAGAGCATTTATGACAACAGAGAATTCAGGACAAACAACGAAACTCAAGGAATTTTTACTGCAAATATTCAGCTGCCCCTCGATACAGTTCAACTAATACTACCTGATCAATCTGCTGTTCCAAACTGCCTTAAACACTTAAGTATCTTTACAGAAAACAAATTTACATACAACGTAAAGTATCTTCCTCCCATAGTTCTTAAATTTGAATACCAACTTGGTTATCCATCTTCTACTTATCCCAAGTTTTCTTTATCTTGTCTCTGGCTACCAGATGATATGCTGCAACGAGTGAGACAGCAACTTATTGATGATTGGGAAGGAAGTAGAGATGTTATTCTTTTCTCTTGGACCTCCTTTCTTGTGAATGACATCTGGGATTTTCTTTTACTGCCTAACAAATTGATTTGCCCAGAATTTATTTCATCTGACATGATCAGTGATCTGTGTGTATTCGATTATGAAAAAAGGTTGTCAGTTTTCAAGCAATCTCCTCATAAATGTAATGTATGTTTTGAGGAATACAAGGGGTCTCTATGTATGCAGTTTTTACCTTGTGATCATGTCTTCTGCAAGGTTTGTATGAAAAGTTATTTTGAAGTTATGATTGCCTCTGGAGATGTCAACCAGCTGCTTTGTCCAAATGACAAATGTGATTCAGTAGCACTTCCTACACAAGTTAAAGAACTAGTTGAAACTGATCTCTATGAACGATATGAAAAATTTCTATTGCAGAGGACTCTAGACCAAATGTCAGACGTGGTAAGGTGTCCCAGAAAGTTTTGTCAGAATTCTGTTCTCAAGGATGTTGACTCGAATATGGCACAGTGCAACAGTTGCAACTTTATATTTTGTGTTCTGTGTGATAAGACATGGCATGGAGAACACACTCCATGTGAAATCCGAAGCTCAAAATACCTAGAAATGTATGAAAAATGGAAGAATTCTTCAGAACCCGAACGAGAAGCATTGTATAAAATGTATGGTAGGGCAAATGTTCTAAGGATAGTAGCAGATATTGATTCAGCAGAATGGTTGAAAATCAACTGCAAGTTATGTCCTCACTGTAGCACTCCCTTGCAACTAGGAACTGGATGCAACAAAATTCGGTGCTCTGTCTGTGGCAAATTTATGTGTTGGCTTTGTGGACAGAAGATAAATCATAACGACCCTTACTCACATTTTAGACCAGGTGGACCATGTGAAAACCGATTGTTTGAGAATACAGTTACTGGTTTTGATGAGGACTTAATATTTAATGACAATGCTGACAACGGGTTTCAGTTTGTTGATAATGGGGATGATGACTGGATTGAAATTGTTTTTCAGGAGTAGCTATAGAATGGTTTTCTTGTGTATAGATGCCAATTAAAGTGAGCTGCCTCAAACTTTTCTTTTAAATAGCATGGCATAGATTTATTTTCTGTTGAAACTTTTTGCCAGGGTTGTTTTAAATTTTGTATTATCTTTGGGTACTGTTTTCTGATGTCCAGTTGATTTTTAGTATACATATAAATTTAGCTATGCATTAAATGTTTGTAAAATAAAATCAATAATTTTCAGATTTGATATTTGATTTGACTTCTTCATGTTTAGGAATAATTTCTGTTCAAATTGAACAATTTCTTTCTGAATCAGGCCTTTTAGGCCTTGTTCGGTTAAAACCTGATTAAAGCCCAAATTTGCGTTTTTCTATTTCTTCTTTACTTACTTCAAATTTACTGTAGCTGTTCCATGCAGATTGTAGCAAATTTCACAAACACTGTCAGCTTAAAACATTGTATTTTGTCAATGTTTTGAATCATATTATTTGTTTATTCTTTTGTCCGACATTTTAAAACAGCATTTATAAACAACTTGCAATTTTTCATCACAAATTTGGTCTTCAGTGACTTATATCTCAAGCCTGAATTCTGTCTTATCTGATTTGCAAAAAAGTTTCTTTTACATTCTAGGAAAATACCTATTTGATTTGCATAATAAATTTTATTGTGGCATTAAATCTAATATACATCAGTAGGTTGCTCCAAAAAAGAGTACTGACAAAGTCATGTCTACATCCAACCACTTTGGACCTGCTCTTCCACCCTCTATGATCAAAACAAATTCCTCTGCTCCATCCACACGAGAATCATGGATGCAAGATTCTGGTACATTGGGCCTGCTTGAGTCAAGTACTTATGATAACAAACAAGCTAAAAAGAAAAAAGAGAAATCCCCTGAATATGATTACTCTGCTCCTGGTCTTCATGTAATGAAAAAGTCTTCATCAAAAAACCATGTAAGGTTATTCTCGTCAAAAAAAGAGGATATATCAATCAATGATTCAAAAAGTCAACTTGATAAAATGAAAGCAAGATTCAAACGGAATGACATAGATGATGATCACTCTAGAACCAAACAATCTCAGTTTAGAGCACCAATTGACAGGGATTATTCACACAAAAGTCGAAGAAGATATTCAAGATCAAGGTCCACGAGTCCAAGGAAAACAAGACATCCAGAACAAGAGCATAGCTCTTCAAGACTTAGAAGTCCCAGAAAACATAAGAGGCATCGATCCCGATCAAAAAGTCCCAAAATCAACCACAAAAATGCCTCATACTCTAAGAATAACAGCCAACAGATTTTAGAACATTCCAGAAGCCCTGTCCAGCATTCAATAAAAGAAAATCCAAAGACTGGCTTTCAAGATAAAGATAAGACTAATGAAGCTGACTTTCAAAATGCATCTGAGTCACCCAAAGCTACACATTCAAACGAAAAAATAGTTACCAGTGATGATTTGAATAAGATTTCAGCTCGGATTCTTAAAGCTGAAATTTCTGGTAATTCTGAAAGGGTTACAAAGCTACAAAAAAAGTTGGATGAAATGAAAAAGCTCATAAAACTGCAGTCTAGCAGTAAACCTGTGAAAGAAGAAGTTGTTATTCTCACGAGTACAGATTCAAAAGGAAATATTCGACCTGTTAGTAGTGAGCAACTATCGTCAGAAAGGGGTAAGAAACGAAGAAAAGATAAAATAACTAAAACACATGATGCATCTGGAGAAAGAGACAAATATTTCCCAGATGACAAAGAGAAGAACTTATCCCATCTTTTGAAAGAGGAAAAGTCTATCAATAAGGTGGGACAAGATCAGCTTTTCATGAAATATGCTGGAAAACTTTCAAAGATGTCCTCTGATAGACAAAACTGGACAATTGATGATATGTTCGAGTCTAACATAGCCAAAGAAAAGTCCTCAGGAAGCAAAGACACTGATCGAATCAAATCTCAAGGCCAAAAAGAGCACAAACGACTTGAATCATGCCACATGTGCCTCGAAAAATGTTCCAAAGAGTCGATTGTTTATATTGGGAAAACTCTGTATGTTAGGGTACCGCTTAATAAATCACTCTCGACTTATCAGTGTCAAATTATTCCTACTAATCATATCATTGCATCAGTCAATGGAGATGAAGATTTTTGGGATGAGCTAAAGATGATAAAATCATCATTAGCCAAGAAATTTGCCTCAAAGAATCTAGACACTGTCTTCTTAGAAAGTGCTCAAAGATTGGGCCAGAGGCGCCACATTTTTATAGATTGTGTTCCAATCCCCATGGAAGATGGGGCCCTGTTGCCTGCATATTTTAAGAAAGCAATTCTGGACTGTGATGTTGAATGGGCTCAAAACAAAAAACTTGTTGACACCAGACAAAAATCCCTCAGAAAATCAGTTCCCCAGGGTCTACCCTATTTCAGTGTTGAGTTTGGAACTGATGGTGGTTTTGCCCATGTTATTGAGGAAGAAAGTCTTTTTCAACGTTATTTTGGACTTGAAGTTCTGGGAGGTGTGATTGAATGTGATGTAAATCTCTGGAGAAATCCTGAAAAAGAGACCTCTGAAGGTTTGAAATATAAGAAAAAGGTTTTTGAAAAGTTATCTATTGACTTTGGTAACTAATGTATTTCGTTACAGCTTTTGACTCTTAGGGTCAAAGATTGATTAAAGGGCCTCCTCTCCAACATCTATATTTTTGGGTCGGGACTCAAGAATTTTGCTGTTTGTAAACTTTTTAGATATTTTCAAAAGATGTAGTATCTTAATTCATGTCTGAGCAAAAATGCAGTGATGTTACCAGCTCTAATTTTGACTGTTAAATATTAATGATAAATTCACTTAGTCCCACGCCTTCGTTATCTGTAATCAGATCAAAATTTTTGTGTTGTCAAATGTTTTTTATGCAAGATTTTGGTGCTTTTTCCACATCCAGCCTAGACACAATTAGGTACACATACGTAGTACTAACTGTCGTTATTGTTGCTACTGTGCATCAATGGAAAGATATGTATATATGTAAATATATATATTTCAGACATTCAGTGAAACAGTAAAACACACAAATTCACATTAAGCTATCGATTGTTGGATCTTTACATGCCTCATTCTGAAACTGATGAATTTCAGATATTATTGAATACAATAAAACCTCGATTTACCGTGCCTCTATTAACCGTGTCCCTCGATTTATTGAGCCTTTTTCCTTCCCACACGAGGTCCGGTAAATAGAGGTTTTACTGTACACAGTAATTGTAATTAAAATATTAAGTACATAGTAACAAAACAGTTTATACTTTTTTAGAGTTCAATGTCGCTCTGATATTGTCTTTTCACTAATGTTAACTTGCACAAAATTCCAGGGACAGTGTCATGGAAGTTGAGCTACAAAGCGAAGGAAAATTCTACGAAACTACAAAGTTTAGGAAGTATCGAATTGGTTCCACGGGTTTGACAGTGACGATTCTTGAACATAATGGACCGATTATTAGTGCAGATATTGCCTTGAAGACACTAACCTCGGACGACGATGGGTTGCCTCATACCCTAGAGCACTTAGTATTCATGGGTTCATCTAGTTATCCCAAAGGGTTTTTGGACTTTGCTGCTAACAGGTGTTTGTCAAACGGAACCAATGCATGGACTGACCAGGATCATACAGCATACACTGTCAGCTGTGCAGGAAAGGAAGGTTTTCTTTCCTTCCTTCCTCTTTTTCTTGACCATATTCTATTTCCACTTTTAACTGATGAAGGTTTTGTTACAGAAGTGTACCATATTAATGGTGATGGCCAAGATGGGGGCGTTGTGTACTGTGAGATGCAAACTTACGAAAATACCATGGATTGTATTGCTGACAGAGCTTTTGCCAAGTCAGTGTTTGGAGTTGGCAGTCCATATTCTGTGGAAACTGGGGGAATGTTGCACGAGTTGAGGACCAGCTGTAAGGTTGAAAAGTGCAGGAAGTTTCATGAGCAAGCTTATAGGCCAGAAAATATGAATATAATCATTAGTGGTAATGTGTCCATTGAGGAGGTAACAGCTGCTATCACTGAAGTGAACAACAAAATACTTAAAAACATTGCTGTTGATACTTTGGCCAAACCTACAAATGGGACTGAAATGAATGGTACAATTTCTACCAAATCCACTGGTTTCTCATCAGTAAATATCGAGACCATTCCATTTCCATCGCCAGAGGATGATGATCCAGGCTGTATGCTTTTTGGATTTAAGAGTTTGCCTCTGGGCCAACCAAAAGAGCTCTTAGCTGAGGACATTATGATTGAATATATGATCAATACCTCAGCTTCGCCACTTACTAAAGAGTTAGTTCATGTTGCTGAGCCATTCTGTTCTTCTTTATCATATCATCGATATTACTATCCTACAACTGTTGTACAATTGAGGCTTCAAGAAACAAACTCTGGAAAGCACTCTGAGTTGAACCATGTTGTTCATGGCATTTTTTGTAATGTAAGAGACGGTTCTCTTGATCTTGACAGAATAAACTCCATGCTCAAAAATAAACTACTTGAAAGCAAGCTGGAGATTGAAGATAATGATCTTGACCAATTGGTATCATATGCTATCGTGGATCATTTGTATGAGAAACACTGTTCTGATTTGCTGGGGGAATATTCGAAAATGGAAAAGTACTACACTGAACTTATGGACGAATCACAGGAATTTTGGAGAGGAGTATTGAGTCGGCTTGTGGATTCTCTTGTCACGTGCATAATTTCTCAGCCAAGTTCTGATCTGTTGACTACTATGGAGGAGGAGGAGGTTGAGAGAATACAAAACCGAAAAGAAGAACTGGGGGAAGAAAAACTACACTCTTACGGTGAAATTCTTTCAAGGGCAGAAGAATTTAATGATAACACCATTACACCAGATTTATTTACTGCAATCAAGAAGCCCGAAACAAGCAAGTTCGATTTGTATGATGTCAGTACAATATCAAATAAAACAGGAATACAGCACCCAAATGTCTACTTCCACAACATAAACAGCTCCTTCTACAAGTTCTATTCAATTATAGACACAGATAAGTTTTCTGATCAAGAAAAGTCTCTTGTTCCTCTTCTAATCGAGACTTGTTGTAACTTACCAATAGACGACGGAAAAACTGTCTCAATGACTGGTGATGAGGTAGCGTCAAAGTGCGAGAAGTTGTTTCTGAATCATAGTGTTTCCATAGGTCTATTCAAAGAGCAAATTTGCATGGAATTTACTCTTTCTGAAGACAATTTGGACGACGGGATCCTTCTTCTTCAGCAGCTTCTAATGTGGCAAGTTGTGGATTCAAAGAGAGTTAGTGAGTATCTGCAAAACCTCAAGTCTACAGTCAAGGCTAACAAGCGATGTGGTTATGAAAGCTTACAATCATCAGTTTATCAACATCTTTACCCTTACAGTGTGAGTGCCAAAAGCAGCTTGTTTTGCCAAGAGCATTTTCTCGAATCAATAAGTCTAGAAGATGCTTGCAGCGCCTTGAAGGTTATGTTTAAGGAGCTTTTCACTTCTGATTGTGCTCTGCACATTATAAGTAGCCAAGAGTTGCTAGATAAACTTGACACTTCCCGAATTGTTTCTCTCTTTAAACTAGATAATCCAAGTGTTGAAAAGTCTAACTTTGTCAACCTGAAGACATTTTTGCTCAAAGATCGGGAGTCCCTCATGGAAGAGGATTTGATCATCAAAGTTCCTGGAGAGGAAACGAGCTACATGGCATCCATGATTCCTGTCTCCAACTCTCTATACGATGCTGTTGACATAAAGATGCGTGTTTTCAAGAACTGGTTTGGAAATCTGGATGGAGTGATAGGAAGGGAGGTTCGTGGGAAAGGTCTTGCTTACCACTACTATGCTGAATCCTCAGCACTTGCTGGAAACCTCATGATGCAACTTCAACAATCCACAGACGTCTCGGCAGCATTCTGTGCTGTAAAAGAGCTAATCGACAGAATAATCACCTCAGAAAACCCAGTAGAGATTGTGAATGAAAGTCAAGTAGAGTTGGCTAAGAGTGCTACATTTTACTCCTTAGTGGATAAAGTAAGGTCTGGACATAGTGCAGCTGCTTGGGACTTGAACTTCATTCATGGAAACACTTCCAGAAAATCATTTGGAGAAATCTCCAGGATTCTCGAGGCGGTCACGTGTCAGGATATTGTTGATCTTTGTAGGGAGTTTTACTATAAACTCTTTACTAAGGGAGAGTCAGTTAAGATTTATACTATTCCTCAGAATAAAGAAGTTTAGTCAATTAACCTGATATTTTCCGATAGCTATACAGTCATACTTGGAGTAATTTTGGGCTGTTGGCTTTTGACGAACAAGTTAATTTTGTTATGTACTTCTCTTGTTATTCAAAATTCTAATTGGGTAAACTTCTATTGTTGACATTGTTCTATATTGCAGTTTTTCAAATGTAGTTAAATTAAGAAGAATTTTGACTACATTACTGTAGCTCTGTATTATCTATCTGGTAAATTATTAATTAAGATTAATCAAATTTTTTCAGGGAGCTTGAAAAGGCTAGGTAAATTATAAGTATTTGTCGTATTTTTTGAATATTTATTACTGAGTTTCTTTCATTTATGCTTCGTATATAATAATAAGTGACTCCTATTTGTGTTAACTTAGCAACCGACCGGCGACCATTTCACAGAAACATATGAAATTTAGTGCTCATAGTTTATAGTAGAATAGAAAATTTTTTCATTTACTTTATTTTCTTTCCGATTATTGATTACCGATTGCTGATTAGGCCCAACAACAAGTGTCTAACTTAATTAATCTTTTAGGGAAGCATGTTAAAACACTTGATAAGACCAGCCCTGTCTTGCAGACAACTCCACACCAACCCTCCCCCTCTTATCCTACCTTCACACATCACCCCCTCACAATCTACACCCGCCAGGAACGTGCACTTTGTCCCTGTTGTAGTAGAGAATACAGGAGGTGGGGAGCGCGCATATGATCTCTTCTCCAGACTTCTAGCAGAGAGGATCATCTGTATCATGACGCCAATAGACGATCATCTGGCAGGTCTGGTAATAGGACAGCTACTACATCTGCAGGGTACAAACAGTACGGAACCTATCAATATGTACATAAACAGTCCCGGTGGACTGGTAAGTGCAGGTCTGGCTATCTACGACACGATGCAGTATTGTACAGCACCAATAAGCACGTGGTGTATTGGGCGTGCAATGAGCGCTGCATCTCTCTTGCTCTGTGCGGGAGCTCCAGGCATGCGCTACTCACTGCCGCATTCTCGCATAATGGTGCACCAACCTTCTGGGGGCGCACAAGGTCAAGCTTCTGATATTGCAATCCAGGCGGCCGAGATTTTGTACCTGCGGAATCAGCTGAACAATATCTACGTTAGACACACAGGGAAGACTTTGGAGGAAGTGGAGAAGGTTATGGAGAGAGACACTTACATGTCAAGTGAGCAGGCTAAAGAATTCGGTTTAATTGATCACGTGACCGTGCAGCCTCCTTCTTTAGGACCTGATGAAGCCTGAACCGCCATTTTAAGGTGATGTTTGAGTTAGAATGATTTTCGCTTGACTGCCAAGAGGCAGGGCTTTGTGTAATGCAAGAATTTTGAGATCCTTTGTTTTGGATTATGTGACCTCAGACAAATTATATTTTATATTCAGGCAATCGTTGATGTTCTCAGCTCAGTTGCGGAACTTAAGTTCATAGAAATAAGTCATGATGCATATGACATGAGTTCGGGTTTTGATAATTTTTTATCTGTTATTGGTATAGATAATGACTGCTCAAACTCGGTTTCTGAATTTGTGCTCCTTTTGTTTTGGGACAAATATGTTGATTTTTGCATGAATATTATTTGCAAATAAATTCAAATAAAATTGATGCATTAGATAACTGTGATTAGTTTAGTAGTTTCTTTTGGTTTCATGCCAAATCGTTGACAGGGATGAAATGAAAAAGGAAATGACTTCATCTTATGGGATCTTGGTTTTCTTCAAATCGAATTGTCGAAGTTGACCCAGAAGCACTTAGTTGGTACGTTGATAAAGCTATAAATGAACGTTCTTAACTTAACGCTATGATTTTATTTTTCACGGGTATTTTTCTCATGTAGAATATCGCGATTACCACTCTGCACAATGCCAGTTAGCTACCGTGATCTGGTTTGTGTTTGTTAACTGAGGTACTAGCATTTAGTCGCAACTACCAGGTAACCAGGTTGCCCGGTTTCTGGGTAACCAGGTTGCCAGGTTACCAGGTTACCAGGTTAGTTATCACCGCTACTTTCAGAGGAATTAGATTATAGTTTACACTCACAGTCTGCTGGATTTTAAACTTGTAGGTACTACAACTTATTCTACTTTATAGGCAGGACTGTGCCACTGATATAGTGTTTTCTTCTATTGGAGCATGTTGAAGACCTTTCTCGTGATTTTCGCTAGTTTCTTAGTTTATCGAAATGTTCAAATAAATCATCTCTATTATATCTCTTAAGACCCACTATTCTGATATTACCTTTAAAGAAGTTGAATGACTAGTCCTAACATACAGTTAAGTTTTATACATGGGTCATGTTTACACAATATACAGTTACCATTAGTTTCTAAAATCATAATATGTGTGATTGTAGCATGTGATAAAAACTAGAATTTATTTATTCAAAACTCTCCTCGATTTTGATGTGATCACATTGCTGGCGCGGTGCTGCACACAATTCCGCTAATTTCCGGCAAATTGCTGGAATCATGGAATGTGGGATTTTGTCAGCACACTTTACGACATGTTTTATATCACATCCTTTATACATTCCTTGCTGATCTTGCACTAACGTGATTATGAACAAAAGAGCAGAGACTTCAGTTGGAAATTGACACTTTTAAATAGACATAAGAAGCACATAAAGATTAAAGCTACCAGCTAACCACAGAAACTCAGACATGATAACTCTCTACAGGTCGAAAGTGATAGAAGACCAGCCTGTATTTACATACCAACTAAACAAAACGTACTTCGTTACCGTCCAACAAGGAAACAGACATTTCCTACTTCAAAAGTGTGGCAAGTTTAACGAAGTTAGAAAATCCGCTGAACAGCTGAGAGAAAGAGTTACAGATCTTATCCAGCTTGTTTGTAAGTAAAATACCATGTTTTTGTAATAACACATGTACCATTAAAGGTTAAATAAGGCGGCCTTGAACCAGTGAACTTACCCCATACCACACGGTAAATGGTTTAAGAATGTGACCATAGCCGCTCACATCCCGAGATTTTTCCTTGTTGCCCTCAAAGACTTCCACCAATAACACTTAAGTGGAACCGAACTTAAATTCACGATTTTGACCATGGCAATTTAGAAATTTTAATGATCATTTTGGCCAAAATTTTATCCACTTGACCATGGTCAGCCCCGACTTAGGCTGGATCGCAAAAAGTCGTTGTCGGCTTTCCCGCCCCCTCGCGATGAAGCAGATTCCGTCATTTATAATTAAATACTTATTAGTACCCTTTGTTTCTACAAATAGTTAAGATCAGCTTGTTTCTTTATCGTAAAGATGTCCTATACAGAACCATGGTTGTAAAGTGTATAACTATATACTTATATAGTTTAAGGCCTATATGGTTTCACTTTGGATTTATCGTACTTTGACCATTGTTACTCACCTCGGGCCGCATCGAAGTTGCTCTGGCCTATGTTTATAAACTTTATATCATAAAGACATTTAATCAATATTTTCCGTTTCAAAATTTGCTGTTAGCACAGTGTGGACATTGTCTTATCATACTATCATTTTCTGTCGCGACTACGCCAGTGTTGTCGTTGTCATCTTGTATTGGGTTGTACTAACTGAAAACTTACGCGCTAGAAGTCGTTGATCACCGACTACCAAAATCCTTACTTACTTGTTTAGATTGGTGAATAGGAGACTACACATTACAATATGCAGACATCACCTCACACAATCTATTATTTAGTAAAGTATAATGTAGTATGTACTTTGATTAAAAACCTACATCCATACATTAATTTGTATCTACTCTGATATTTAAGTAAATATATAAATATTTTAAAGTAAATATCTAAGTATATTTAAATAAAATATCTTAGTTCCTATTTATTGGGGGAGTACCTAACAGGGAACAATTGTTACTCACTTAAGCCTACAAGCGATTAAGCTGCTGAAAGACGAGGTATAGAATACAGTAAGCTTAATATAAGATTCTTTATAATACACTTAAGACGAGGTATAGAATACAGTAAGCTTAATATAAGATTCTTTATCCATCAATTAGAGCTAGCTCTCGCTTTACTGGATAAACTCAAATCTCGCACTCTCAGAGGGCAAGCAAAAATTCTGAAAATCATGTCGAGATCAGGTGGCACATCCTAAAATTCTTACTAAGATTGAGTTTTGTCTTCATAGGTTACGTCAAATTTCTGTTATTATACCTACTCAGAGTTTTCCCATTTTCCATATTATGTACATTGTACGCAGCTGACATTTAAAGCAGTCACTGTGAATATTTACATTGTGAAGCTTACAATGTATAATGGACATTGGTTTGCTTTTGTGAAAATTGTTTCAATGATTTAGACTTAGCAAGACACATTTAATTTTGTTTACCTAGATCTACCTTTATGTCACAGATGTTGCTCGCAACGCGAAAATAGGGATGACGCGTGACCAGTGCAATTTTAAGAAATCGGTTAAATAGCCTGTCTTTAATAAATTTGATCTTTTTAACATTGTAATATTACTTAGTTAGTTTACATTTTTGGTCAGATTGCAGTTCTGTTGTATTGTATATGCAGAGTTCAGTTAAACTTTCTACTTTGTTTCGAGTATCATTACTCTTTGTAATCTTCACTGTGTATTTCACACTGAATAAACACTTACACACATGCCAATTCTTGTCTTTGGTCTAAGTTTACTATTACTATGGACTATTGTACATTCTTTTTATGTGGAATTGTCTCCCAACATACGGTACAAATTGAAATAATAAATTTTGATAAATAGCATCTCTGAAAAATATCTCTGAAAAATGGAAAACTTAATCAAGAAAATATAGTACACTGAATCTAAAAAACCCCTAAAACGTCTTAAACGTATGTAACATTAAAATTTCAAATTCCCATTAAATGTATTGAATTACTGATTACCTATTACCAATCGTTGCGAACACATGTGACACACACACACACAGACACACACGTATGTTCAGTCTATACAAAGCAATAATTTCATGATGTCGCATCTGTTTGTCGTTGAGCTAGGTATTGGTGCTGTTGAACTGCATTACTCACCACGTCCTATCAAATATCACTTTTTACGTTCAAATTGCTCCGTGATAGCTAAGCTTATGCCATTCTTCTTCTGTTAGTTCTACTTCTCCTTCTTCTTCTACTTCTACTTCTTCTTCTACTTCTACTTCTACTTCTTCTTCTACTTCTTCTTCTACTTCAACTTCTACTTCTACAGTTCTACTTCTTCTACTTCTACTTTTTCTGTTAGTTCTACTTCTACTTTGATTCAACTAGTAAACCATAACAGGAGTGTGATATCACACGACTAATGACTTTGCTAATTGTATTATTAACCGACTTTTGATTTCGAAATGCCTTCGCAAAAATCGCTTCCGCAAAGTTGAGTTAACTCAAGCTAAGACCACGTTTAAGTGAGCCGGGCAAAATGGCTATCGACAGTAATAACGGTATTATGGGAGGTTGCTACTTTAGTCGCATTATTTCAAATGATAAAGGATTCAGAAAATGGCCTACCGACAACTGCGCCCAAGAGAACTCAGTTGCCACACGTTAACAGGATACTCAATCAATAATGTGATCTGATTTGTCAGGTCAGATTTTCAAAACGACAACTGCGCCCAAGAATCACGTGACCACTGGAACTACAGAATTATTGATTTATCGTTGTCTCTTAATTATCATTTTCACAAGATTATATGTTGTTGATACAGTCATATGATCTAAAGATTAACTTCCGCATGGTATTGATATTAGAACGCCGATCTTCATATTGTGATAACACTCTACAATATGATACCTTCATTACCGGCATCATAATATTAGTCCAAAATTCACTGTCACTTTTCCAACAGTTGTACTGCTCAGCATGGTCGTATGCGAGTATTCCATGTTTTGTACTGTTCCCGAATATGATGCTTAAATCAATCAATCGTTTTAGCGAATTCAGATTGTTACATAAAATTTTTATACAAATTATCATCGAAGTGATATTTTAAAGTTTACATAACAACATCACAAATCTCAATATTGATGTAACACTCCTCCTGTAGACATATCAGACAGTAGCGAGCTAGAGAAACTTCTAGAACACCGCACAAAACATCCTACACACTCCGTCACTCAATCTATCTGTCAGCTGGGCATGTTCAACAAGTTCTCTGACGGACTATCCGGTCTGAAAACCTATGTCAACTCTCCAGCTCTCGGTAGAAACCAGGTGAGTCACGTGGTGTGTGACGTCACGTGGTGTGTGACGTCACGTGGTGTGTGACGTCACGTTGTATCGTTTTGTGTGATAATTATGTGTGATAATTATTAAGACCAAAATTTTACTCTTATTTTACGTACATGATATTTTTGTTTTGTTACTGCATGGACGTCAGAATTCTCGGAGAGGAGTCGGAAATTTTTTTCGTCATGTGACAGCGATTCACCAATAGGTCAGGTATTTCGAGAGACGTTGTCACATGATGAAAATAATTTTCGACTCCTGCCCAAAAATTTTGACGTCGATTTACCATACTTTGCGATAATCAATACTGTTCCAATGTTTAATGGCAGTTATTCACAGGTTCCTCTACACATAGCAGTAAAGAGTAACACTGCTTTTGCAGTTAACCAACTACTCAATGCAGGCAAGTTATGAGCTAATAAAACAGCACCTCTAGATACAAGTATGTATTTGTTTAGCCTTCCAGTAGATTCTGGAAGGCCACACAGCATGATATACCTGCTACGCTCGTCTTCTGCTTTCAAGACATAAATTCTTTGGTAGTCAGCAGGTTTTGAAACCTCAAGACCTTCTTACTTACTCCATACCGTTTTCGGTTCAGTAAAAGTTTTAAGCAAGATTATTACTTTTAGTCGAAAAATTTTCTTCAGAATTTGATAAAGTCTATCCAAATGTAATTGCTCAAAACCAGACAACATAAAATGCAAGAAAAATTCAGCTGGAAAAACAAATGTCGGGCACCAAAAGATGAGACACGTTACCTATTGTAACACATGACGATATAAAAGTTTTGTATAACTAAAAAATGCTACAGTGATAAAAAATTACATAACACTTTTGACCTTAAAATTTCTTGAAATTTTGTGAAATTATATGATAATGGTCTAATAGTGACTTTGAAATGGCAAGGGATTATACGATTGCGGCATAATTGCATTTAATTCTTTAATTTTGTCAATTTATATCTAAGTTATCAATTAATAAAAATCCAAGAAAAACAGCGTTGCAGGAACATTGAATTTAAAAAATTACAGTTTTCAAGAAAAAAAATTGCAATTATCATTTTCAAAAGAATTTTCAAAAAAAAACAAACAATATTTCACCTGTTGCAGGTATGTAATAAGATTTGATTTAAAGTTAAATTCCAACTTTCAACTACACACTGAACAATGCCACTCCACATTTATCTGGTGACTCTATATTGAACACAAACACATTCAGTTACCCAGTTAGAAACATCAGGTAACCACTGTTTACAGGACGCTAAAACTCTATCTGGTACTCTGACACGTGTCATTGCACGTGCACCTGACCATATTGAGTAGTAGAACATGTCACGTGGTAAGACGTCACCATGGTAATGAACTTTCGTCCCTTCGTAATCTTCCTCATTCGTACACAGTTCGTCAAGCCAGAACTGGTTGGTTCCATTTGGCCCTCCTTTCACAACAAACCCGCACATACCAGGAAAATCGCAATCACGTGATAGCGTTTGGTCACGTGACAAGATAAAAACGTGTTTGTAACCGCCACTCAGTGGGTCTTCAATACACATGTCTTCTTGCAAATCCAAGTTATCTGTCTGGGAGCAGAGGGTGTCATCTTTGATGAAGGAGTTTAAGAGACGTGTGAGTCTGGTCTTCTGTTGAAACGGGGAGTGTATCAGAGCAGACGTTATCATGTTGATGTATTTGGGGGATGCCTTTTGCATTTTCTTGTCCACGCAAGCAGTTCGAAGGCCTCTTTTAAACATTGTGAGCTCTTTTGCGCCAGGAAAATCTGTGATTTTGTAGTACACTTGAAGTAATAGTTCTATCACCTCAAACATGGAAGTTAATGTACCATTGTGTATTAGTGCTGATATGTCCCATACTGTTGCACAGTTTACAGCTAATCGAGAGAAGGCCCATCCGTCAAACAGCACTCTTTCTTGTTCCACTTCTTTTGGTCGTTCTTTCGATGTGTCATTGTCACGGGATCCTGTTAATGCTATGTCTGAAGAATCGGACACAATTTCTTGAAGAGAAGAAGGCTCTGCATCTCTTGAAGAAACATCTTTAGTTTCTGAAGAATGCTCCGTAGTTCTTGAAAAATCCTTTACACCTTTTGAAGAAGACGCTGCAGCCGTCACTACTACCTCGTTCAAACTCGTAGTTGTTGGGGCAATTGATTTCATAGTATTTGATGTTTTCGACAAAACATTTTGCATTGTTTCCATGTACAATTTAAAAATGAAGGAAGTATCTTCTCTGGTCAATTCTTTCATCTCTCGCAAACAATGAAATAGTTGGTCATACATCAATTGGTTCTCTGAACAACATCGCACTAAATCAATGTTCTTCAACAAGAACCTAATTCTGTGATCTAGAGATACTTTATCAGCAATATAAAACAGTAAAGGCTCTAAAAAAACCGTCAAGTCAGATACTTCTAGTTTTAGCATCCAACCTAACTGTATTGTATCAAGTTTGGCTAAATTTTCCAAATACTTTGCTACGAAACTGCTGTTGTCTTCGCCAGCTCTTTTTGCTATGAATTCCTCCATCATGTCCATCTCTACTCCTTCCCATTTTCTTAAAACGAAAAGGCACTCTTCAAACACAAAAAGTAGATCTAGGTATTTTCTTTCTGTGTCCCCGCTATTTTCCTCTCCATCCGTATTATCTGTATTTTCTTTTTCCTTCCCTTTCCTCCCGTTCTCATCATGTTCATCAATCCCATCTTCCCTTTCAAGCTTACTAAACAGCCACTTCCGACAATTCTTCTTGAGCCAGATTACTTTAAAAACTGTCGCCATCTTATGAAGTTCTCTAAACTGTGAAGATTGTAACTCTGTCAACTGTCCATCTTCAAGGAAAGTTAGAAACAAGGCTACAGTCTCTGGTTGAAAATCATTCATTTCCAGTTGGTTCTCATCATCTATAAGCTCTCCAATAAAGTCACTGTTCCTTGTTAACCTTATTCTCTCGACACATAGAGGATCTTCGTTTTTCATGGAAATAATTATTCTCTCTTCCATCGTAGTTTCATAAGTGTTCTGCTGCAAAATTTTATCTCGTAAACAACATGAATAGAATCACTTCAATTATTCAAAGCTTGGGTCAGTAAGGCTGATTTACTGACTTACTGACTTACTGTCTTACTGAACTATACAAAACAAAAAACCCTTCAAGCGAACAAAAGCACGTTAACAACACCTACAAGCCTACACCAGCTGAATTCAGGATTGATAAAATGAAATATGCTGCTGAATATTCACGAAATGTAACTTGACCTGGAATATACTGATATAGACTCCCAAAATAACATGACATGGCAACAGGTCTTATATTTCAGTAAAACCTGATTAAATATAGCAAAAGTCGAAAGTTCGAAGTCTCGTCCGGTTGTGTTAAGGTATTTTCTTGGATAAGCCTTATCGTTAAATGTAAACACATTTTACTATATCGTTAAACGTTAAAACTTATACTTAGTATAACGTCAAGATATAAACTAAGTATAACGTCAAGATATAAACTAAGTATAACGTCAAGATATAAACTAAGTATAACGTCAAGATATAAACTAAGTATAACGTCAAGATATAAACTAGTATAACGTCAAGATAATAAACTTAAGTATAACGTCAAGATAATAAACTAAGTATAA
>JH153406.1:58477-68630 GCA_000226015.1 Mnemiopsis leidyi
CACACACANAGACGACACACACACACACACGACACACACACACGACACACTACACACACACACACACACACACACACACACACACACACACACACACACACAAACAAAAAAAAGAACAAAACGCAACTCTACTCTTTACACACGTATGTCATAAAGCTAAAATGCAAGTCATCAGCTTAGTGATAATAACAAGCAGTTAATCTCATAGATGATATCAACAACAATCCTTTACTATTAGTGCTCCCTAAACTCTCTAAAAATCACTCGTTTAAAAACTGTAGTTCCAAACACCGTCCAAGAAGAAGTAATTGTAAAAACAGAGCAGCTGTAGTCCGACAACGAAATAAAATAGGATGAAGAATATTTGTCCCGCTATCGCGAGTCTGCACGCGAAGATCCTTTCTTCTGCTTTCGCTATCTCAATTGCTGCGGAATAGGCGTTTTTATGGATAGGTACCGGCGTTAAAATGTGAGGCCTTGTTGGCATATTTTTATTTAACTTCAAATGACGAAACAAGAAGGTTTGACTTTGTGGGTTTTCAAATTCGGCTTTTCTACGAAAATACACCTAAAAACTTTAGTTCGCACGTTTTCGTCTTGAATTAGATAGCAATAGGTAAATTCATGATTGTACTAAATTGACAAACAAAAGTTCAAACCTTCAAACTTAGCAAAGTATTTCTCCATATAAGGAGAAGGAAGGTCTCTATCAGCTGCCTCTGTCTCAAATATATCGTGTATATGTGCACTGCTCTCTGTCATAGCTCAACAAGATATTGCAAAAAACAGGGTCGACTGGTTGAGTAAGAGAAGAAAGAGGGAGGATGCTGTCGCTTCTAGAAAGATAATCTAACCTGCCGGGGAAGAAATTCGGAGTAGCACAAGGAAATAATATATCACTGGCAGAGTTAGAGGCGGAGTGAGTGGTTCACAATGGCACTAATATCTCTGAGTAAAAGTCCAGCAGGATGGTTAATACAATTCCTGGTCAGTTACTGACGTACCGTTTACCAAATACTAAACACGGGATTTTATTGATGATACATGGCGTTTAGTCGGAGTCTAACGACTGTTTCGTGCTACTTTAGGTAGATTTACCTGCACTAAGCTCCATTATACGGCACAACATCATGTCAGAAAACGGTTAAAATTCAGATTGTATAGTCGTTTAGACTTTACATTAACTTGCGGATCTGCTAGACTGATGAACAATGCCTGAAATTGATGGACTTTAAATGAAACCTCTCTGATAAAGACGGTTTTTAATTACTGTCTACGCTCAAAATCTGTTTGATGTTAATAACAATCTATGGACGTCCAAAAGTTTGGCAATATCGAACGACTCCTTGTCGACTATTTCATATTATGCAAATCGGGAATCAATTTGTCTACAAATCTCTGCAGGGGGATCTTTAGTATTTGTTTGAAATCAAAATCTCTAAGCAGTGGTCACGTACATGTCTGATACTATTATGCCATTATTTGCTTCTTGTTTAAGAGAATGTTATGGTGTGACTGTTATTCATGCGCTCTGTTTAACAGTATAAATTGAATCAATATTTTACGCTTGATGAAATATCTAAATATCGATGAAACGTTATCGCTGACACTAAAAATTTTAGTTACAATGACAAAAACAACAACGACACGGAAAATGAAAACTTGTCAAAGTTTTGCCCGCACTGTACTTATAGGCGCAGCTTGTCAGTCTTCATTTTAGAGTTTAGAGTCAGACATTGAAAATGAATTCGTTCACCGTTTAATCTTCAAAAATCATCTTTTCTAGTTTGTACACGCCCAAAGAACATTTAAGTCTTCTCTATTCAACGAGTCTTGGGATTTGATCATTAGTTCTGTTTTCTGTTCATCTGATATCAGGAAATTTAATTAGGAAAGAAGGAAAGTGACACAAATTTCCTATAGTGACATCTAACGATTTGTTCTTAAGATCTAGATATCACAACATCGTCTTGAACGACATATAGTTTCCTAGTACTCAGTCCCAGTACGGATAGCTCCATTGATTACTCTGGTAGTAATTGTAGAGACACATTAGCTGAAAACAGAGGACGAAGTAGAAGAAGATGAAGAAGATTTGACCCAGGATGGCTTTTCTGCACGCATACACTCGTTCCTCTGCCTTAGCGCACTCTTGAGCTGCGGCAAATTGGTGTTAGTGTTTAGAGTTTGGTATTTATATTTCATTGTTATGTTCAATGTTATCAAAAGTAACATTTTTCCAATGAAATATAACCCGGATTACAGTAGATCGAGAAATTTTTCGCGTATAGGTGTTTTGGTAGTTTACTTCCTCATTGCCTCAACCTGCTTTTAAATTGAGATCCGCGGCAGCACTCCAGACAACGTCTGGCAAGCAATTCAGACGTATAAACGTTGCAAAAAGAAGCGGCAAAGTAATCACTCTAATCTTAAACTGTTAAATCATTGGCCATTAATTTATAGTTATATACTTATAGTACATACTTATAGGCTAGGATTGTCATTATTGCGATTTGCGAACCTTCGAACTTAGCGAAAGATTTTTCCATGTAAGGGGAAGGGAGATTTCTGTCAGAAGCGTCAGCATCGAATAGGTCATGTATAGAATCCGCCATGACAAAACTTTAGCTTTATCACTCTTAAATCTTAACGATAGTCACTATCAATATTCAACAAAACTACCATCACGAGCGTACTCCTCGAGATGCAAATAAGTCTTGACAATAGATTTAGAGCTAAGAAATTCCGGAGAAAAGTACAAACACAAGGATGTTTTATCAATTAATGCCTTAAAACGCAAACACAAGAATATTTCATGAATAAGAACTAAACTATTTAAACCATCGTAACTAACGACTGTTCTGGTTCAAACAAAAATCGGACATTTATGAATATGATTAAACATTCTAAAAATGTGTAAGATTGTGAAGATGCCCAACTTGAAAGAAGGTTAGACAAAGCAACAGTCAATTTAAACGAGAATAGCTACAAACACAATAAACATTTTTTAGACTGATAAAGACTAATTGCAAGCATACCCCGAATAAATCTACTTCTAGACTGGGAATGGAAAAAGGAAAGGAACAGAAAATGACATAATAATTGGCTAACTTTATGTGGCTGGGTCCCGAGTACAGTAAAATGTACAGGTATTGCCGGTATGTGCTCTACTCTAAGAGTTAGATATTCGTAGTAAATTTAGAGGAAAATAATCATCCTGCTGATGCGAAAACATACAAGTATAATCACAGTAAATTGTACATTCTAACACTGCAGCATGCTTCATTACCATCGCCAATAATTCACAAAATTGTCGCCGTTGTTAAAGTAAGGGGCTTGCCCATCATTAGGGATAATTAATTTTCTAACTTAACAAGAACTTGATATTTAAATCTAAGTATAGAGGATAGCAGCTACATTCTGGACCAATGGCTCCAGTCTGGTTTACTACAACATGTGTGCGATTGAATGATAGCATATTTTTGAATTAAACGACCCTTAAACTTGAAGAACTAAGAAACTAACTAACAATACTGTTCTGACGAAAATAACTAAAACTTTAATTTCTATTTGTAAACTTCAAACCTCGTTGTTGCATATAGAAACAGTTTTACGGAAATGTATATCTCTAAATAAACTGAGCACCACTCATTTAAGTTGTGAGTGAAGTGTGATATTCACTTGCTATTCTATTGTATTACAACACAATACGGAGGCGTCATCCATCCTCCGCAAGCAGCCTACTAAGATTTAGAACAGTTTAGCTAATTTATACGAAACACAGAACCTATATCTTAGGAAGTTGCGTAGGAACCTCTAATGTTGTAAGTGGTGCTACTTAAATCTCAAGTGGGTGTCTACTCCAATCTATATTGGAACATGCTCACTCCCACAGGCACTATTAGATCTGAATGAGCGGAAAAGGAAGGCCTCCACTTTTTATACTATAGAGAGTATAATAGTACATTATAGTATATTGTAGTGCACCAGGTACTAGGCAGACTCTATAATTGTTACTTAGTTCATTATGATTTAGATGTCGCCATAATTTACAAGTCATGCTACATCGATTGGAGGAATATTTGTGGGAATTAGGAATTTATGGCATGTTGATGTAGTGGCAAAATTACGAACATTTAACGTTTATAGATTCAAGAACAATCTGCAATCAGCAGCAACAAAATTTATTACTCCGCATACAAAAAATGAGTATACGAGTACTATAAAATCACTTTCACTGACACATCCACATTCTAACACTCACCCAAAGCCTTGCTATAATAGTTGGTTCGGAGGAGTGGCCTACTATGAAGGGGGTGCTGCTGTTGCCTCATAACAAAGTTAAATAGTAGACAGCCAGGACTGTTCCTCGATAAGGATTCAACTATACAATACGCTCAGTGTTTGCTAATTGGCCCCCAACAACGCTTGCAGACTGAGATTATCGACCTGTCTTATACACAAAGCTTTAAGTTTAAGTGATCTTTGTAAATCGTATCTGGAAGGACCCCTTCGTGGGGCGACGTAAAATCGTACCGCCAGACTACTAGCTGGTACAAGCTTACTCACAACTTTATAAACATATCATATACTTATAGGACTCTGCGAAATGTAACATGTGAAATTGAAATTTGAAAAGGCGCAATCTAAACTTGAAATTAGCGTTTTAAAATTTCTATAGCGGCGATAAAAGACTGTGTAAGACATGATTGCGACTTAAATTTCTTAATTCTATGTAGATGCCAATATAATTAAAAGCAACATTTATTAAAGCGGTAATAGTGATGATTATCATGAGCAACATTTTTCACGATTAAAAATTTAAATAGTTCACAATAATCTCGCTCATTCGTCCAATCAGATGTCTGATGGCGATATAAATTTATCAACTGTTTAGGAAGAAAATGCAATCAAAGCCGGGAACTTTTGAAATATCTAAGCGGGACTGGGTTTTACGGGCGATTTCTTGAAATTCATCGCCATAGCGGCAGAAATGCGTGGGATAATGGTCACGACAAATACAATAGGTTATCAATATCAGCCTACAAGATCAAGACTGGGTATTAGGGTAAACCTGAGATCCAGGCTATCAAAGTCGCTGCTTACATTTAGGATCATAATCATAATCAGAATACATTTAACTTAATCCAGACCACGATTTAAAAACTTCGAATCTAGAATGCTTGGTAGTTTCTCAGTAACTTCTTGTAACTATTGGTTAAAAAATAAAGTTGGTTAAGAAACGAAGTTTACAAAGTTTCTTATTACTATTATACTTTTACGTTTGATAACGACGGCTCGTGTCAAGTTTTGTTCAACTTCAGTGCAATAACATGTCATTGGACAGTACAACAAAATGAAAAAGCGTTGCATGAAACAACTACATATGATAGAGAGATTGAGATTCGCGAGGATTTATGACGTAGAAACTTTGACATTCACCTCTTCATAATGCTTAATGATATGTCAAATTGTCAAAATTATGTGTATCGAATAAATGCGTGTTTCATACGTATGATTGTAGGTTTCTAAGTGTATGACATGAAAACGTTAATGAATTTAATTATAAGTTTAAGAAAGAGTGATCAATTAGCATTCCACCATGTAATTGGTATGTAAAACAGCCACGCTAATGCACTACAAGAGTCGTCTCCACCAATCTAGATACTCAGTATGTTTAGATTACAATCGTGCTGGCGCTGGAATACTCTGTAGGTTCTAAATAAATTGTTCAAGTACAAGTACATGAAATTGAAATTAAAACGTCGATCGTCAAAACATATAAATCTTGATTGAGGTCCGAGTGGTTGAAAGTCGACTTTTAAAATCGTATTTTAAAATTAAACATATTAACCAGTCAATTGAATTCAGAGCCAACACTGATTTACCTCCTATCCTCCGTCCACAAGCGTAATCATTTTATGGTCCCTCCCTCCGAAACCCCTAGCTGTTTACGTAACATTCGAACGAAACCATACATAGATCATAAATAATAATGTTTAACAGGAGAGTTGGCGATTTCGATTACAAATTTATCACAACAAGCAAGCAAATCTTTCAAAAACCAAAGAAACTATTACCTCTCGCGATACATATATGATAAAGCCATAATGCATTAGATTTAGTATGACACTGTTACACTATTAGTACAATACAGCTCAGCTAAAAGTCACGAAACCCTCTTAAACGGACAGTAAAAGTACTTAACCACAGAGAGTACCCCGAAATGATTAAACTGGCTCCTTTACATGCGTTTAATATCTAGCTCCTAGCTCACACCAAATTAATGAACCCCCAGGAGCTCTGTAAAGTATACTGTATGAAGCTTGCTGCCAGTGCCGGGCCATATAGAATAATACACCTTCGGACATGATAAAGAGTTTTGTGTTTAATTTAAGCTGAGCTGTCATAGTGATACTGACATGGTTCACCATGACAACTCAACGTGACAACATATACTCACAATCCCCATGACAACACTGACAATACTACATCATAATTCTACAACACTGTGGCCGTGAATGAATTACATGACAAGTGCACTATCGGACCGAGATCCGTGTAGATGTGCTATATTGTATAACTGCTCTTTATAGCAATCAGACTCTTGTTAGCAAATGAAATTGGCTGTTTCGTACATCATAAAGGAACACAAATTTCCCTTCTGAGGAATATTAAACAGAATCATGGCAATATATTAAGTTTAAAATAACTAGAAATACAAAATACTACATAATAGTAAAACCTCACGAACAAGAACAAACAGGACGCTTATACCTACTACAAAACCTCAGTAAAAAAGAAAGAGGGCACTAGTCACTATCTACTTGTACTTCAAAACTAATATGGCACGAGCAATTCTCACTCACAAGGGCACGTCGTGGTTGTCGTGGGAAAAGGGCCTGTCGAGCGAGCCAAAAAGAGTAAATTTCCACAACTAGATAAATTTATCCTCATTAGGGGCGGAAAGCGGGATTTAACGGCCACATTATATGTTCGAGTAACAAGCAAACATGTCAATATGTCGGCCTGCCCTAGCTTTAGCTAGGAGGCTCTCACTTTTATTTTTCTCACGGTTACAGCTCACTTAGAGTGGTGCTGGTCAATTTTCCTAACTTTGGTTTGGGACTGATTGGACTTTCGAAGTGATGCTGAATGAAAAATATATATTCTAAAATTATATAAAATTTTTTTAATTCTAACACGTGCCAAATTTACGCCAGTAGTTACGAAAACGAAAGTGTTTTAAATATATACGGTTTAGGATATTCGTTTCCTAAAAATGCTAATACAGAATACTTCAAAGATCCGAGATGCTCAGAAAGTCAATCAACAACATGAATGAATATTGAATATGTTCTTACCTTCAAATTTTGCAAAGGCACGCTCCATTAGATATGATTAAGCAAAGATAGGGTCCCAAACAATATTATCGGTACTCTGCCCTGTACCTTCTCGTCGTCGTTCCCTCTCCTCCTTGACTTCTATCAGTAAGCTATCTGTTTCCTCTTCGTTTTCTGTTTAATGTTTTGTAGGTTTCCCAAAGAAAATCACGTCTTTTTCAGCCATTATAGAAGTTACAATAAAGAACTAAGTGTAGAAACTCAAGCTATAAATGAGATGTAAGTGTGTGCTGCCCACAATCTTTATGCAGGTTTACATTGACGTACATAACTTGTAATTAAGAACGCTAAGCAAGCTTTTAAGCCGGCCAAGGAGGCCTCATTAGCTACTTACCCAATTAGACCTCCAGGTCGGCCAATAGAGCGGTATATTTCTGGACACGTGACTAGTCTTGTTGGGAACCATCCAGCAATTGCTTTCTATTCCGCAACTCACAGAAGCAGTTTATCGACTATCTGCTATACGTGGTTAAATCGGGAGCAAAGTCGAAAAGTCGGAACTTCCCTAGCCTGTGTATAAATAACTTTAAACAATGAATTTCGACGGATACTTCCTTTCCAAATTTTCTATCGGTTTCCCGAACATGGTGTTGTCAAAAAGACATATCAAAACATCCTTAAACCTCTTTTAACACGTTTTATTAAGAATCGGACTGTTGTACTGAATTTTTCTTAATAACCTCTCAATACAGCTACTATGTCAGGAAAACCGAATTTTTTATAGAAATAAACGACAACGAAAATTTAAACATTTAGCATCATACATCGTGATCGAGTTTCGTTTCATAGTTTGATCACGACCATGGTCAAAATTTCGAAATGACCACAGTCACCGTCATTGCCAAAAATTTTAACCATGACTATGGTCAAATGGTCAAAAATTACGATCCTATGCCCTTTGTCGAGATGGCAACATGACTGTGGCTAAAGATTAAAACATTATGATTTAAAATGTATGATGGACTTGATCAATTTTTTGACCATTGATCATGGCAAATATCCAAATTTACCGTGACGATCAGGGTACAATTCCTAGGGTGTTGACTAGAAGCTTTTTGTTACTCCAGCTGTAATTAATATCGCAGTTGAATAAAGTAAGTAGTAAGTAACAAGCTCTTATTATTTCGGGATAGCTTGTAGCAGGCAACGCCGGAACCTAATGCTTCTGCAGACTCACACAATTGCAAGTAAGCAGATAGATAAATCATGCAAGGTATGTGACCCAAATCACGGTATAGTCATCCAGTGAAGTTGCTTTTTACTGGATCAGTTGGTACAGCTCCCCGTTTAACCCTTACACACGATTTTTCCTAGCTCGAGCATCCGGCTGGGTTGACCGTGAGGCTGCATCATATCCCACGACTATAAGGCAGCAACGGGATTCGAACTCGCAACCTCTCGATTAAGATTACGAAAATGACATTCTAACCAACTGCGATACCTAGCAGTTGAAAAATACAGTAATAACACTCTTTTGAGCGAAATTCACATACGCAATTTAATTGCACCTGCAAGCTCCTACCTATACCGGGCGCTGCGTGGCTCTCTTTACGGTCGCCAAAGCAACACAGACTGAGGTCCGCAGGCAAGCAAACTGCAATTACTTCAATAAATGCAGTCGCAAGCTCGTGCATTACTTAATATTGCCTAAATACCACTCACAAGCTCGCGGTATTAATATGGTAATGTCACAACCAAGAAGAGTATAAATTCCAGCCAAGAAATGGTCAGAGGATTCTCTTCTTCAGTTCGCCAAATCTTCTTTATGGAGAAAATCAAAAGCGGCCCTAAATTAATGTCGAAAATGGAGAATCCAGATTCCGAATTAGAAATGGGGATAACCAGGATATCAATCAATTATCAATATGGGGATAACCAGGAGAACCAGGTTATAGTTATTTCTTCAGCATTGAAGGACACAAAATGACTGTGGTCACAGCGGATGCATATCCAATCCAGACTTATGAGACAGACGTGATACAAATTTTCATAGCTGAATGGTATGATATAATCATACTTGTCAAGTTCGACATCTCAAGTTCGAAAAAAACTGGCTGAAACTTACAACTTTATCATTATGGATTTCAGTAAAAGGGTCATATAGTTTGGTGAGTGGGGCATTTGGCGCCATTGGCGCCAATCGATCCACTCAATGGAACAAATGGATGTTCCAATGGCGCCAATAGCGATGAGGTCAGTGGTGCCAATGGTAGTCCCCATTGCCATTGGCACCAATGGATGTGTTCCATTGGCGACAATGGCTATCGTCATTGGCGACCATTGGATCATTTATAATGGATCCATTGGAACCACTCGATGGCAATACCTTTTTTACGTTCACCACGCAGAGTGAATGGATCATTTGGAATTACAATGGCAGCAATGGTAACAATGGCGACAATGGCACCGATGGCGACAATGGTACCAATGGCGACAATGGCGACATCGGCGTCATTGGCTTGTATGGCGCCATTGTCGTCAATGTCGCCATTGGTACCTTAGTCGCCATTGTCGGTAACATTGTCGCCATTGTCGGTACCATTGTCACCATTGGTACCATCCCCCCTCGTCATCAATCGTCATCATTTGGAAACCCCCTCCCCCTCTAGGTGATGACGTCATATGTGAAAGACCCCAATGCATCTCTCTCTCTCTTCTCTCTCTCTCTCTCTCTCTCTCTCTCTCTCTCTCTCTCTCTCTCTCTCTCTCTCTCTCTCTCTCTCTCTCTCTCTCTCTCTCTCTCTCTCTCT
>JH153406.1:68640-80121 GCA_000226015.1 Mnemiopsis leidyi
CCCTATATTTACAATTTTTGCCGCGACAAAGCCGCGATTTTCACGATTTTTGCCGCGAAATTGCCGCGATTTTCATGATTTCGACCGCGACAAGGCCGCGATTTTTGGCATTTTGGCTTGTCGCGGCACCGCGATTTTTGGCCTTTAAAACCGCGACAAATTTTTGCCCCTGGCGTCATTGGCTTGTATGGCGCCATTGTCGGTACCATTGTCGCCATTGTCGGTACCATTGTCGGTACCATTTTCTCTCTCTTCCTCTCTCTCCTCACAACTGCGACGTGACGTCCGGAGACTGCTTGGGGTTTGATCACAGTGGCTGATCAGTAGGACTCAGAAAACATTTGTAATACACTAATCCAAATATTTCTTTGGAATCAGAGTATGTGATAAGACAAGGTTTTTAGCTCAAACTTTAAAAAATACAAATTTGATTAACTACATGGATATATTGTTTTTACATCATGTCAATCCTCTTAAAGACTACCAAACGTGAGCTAATGCAGCTGGTCCACAACTAATAATTAACGGTAAAACTAGATTAATTTGCGACCTCCAAAATTTTACACATGTATTTTGGAGGAAATATTCTACGTGTCGGTGTACGATGACTCTGTGGTATACATATGTGAGTGTTTCAAACTTTCAAGACAACGAAATTGGGAATTATCTGACTGAAATGCATGCAAATGGGGTGGCAAATTCATGCGGCAAAAGATTTGTAATAGAGAAATTGGAGTTATAGCACACTAGTAATGAATAATGGCAAGCAATGCACAATCATGGACAACTAGGACGAAGTAAAAGAAGCTCAGCAAATAAATGCAATTAAATGGTGACTATGGGCCTGTAAATATGCTTAAGGGTTGTCATTTACTGCACTGTAGTTATTGCAGATGTTTCGATTGTGCTGGGCATAAATTGAGGTCCAAGTTTGGCGTGTCATTATTAAGTTTTCACTCAATGCTGATTTTGATAAAGTTAAACGTTGGAAACTGACAGGGCAATCAATTTTCATGCTTAACTGTATTCGACCAAGATCGAAGTTTTATCTCAGTAATTTCTTCACCAAAGCAGACATTTCTGGAGCTATTTATTCACGTATTAGCATGACTGCCAGTGCCACTGCCAAAAAACTTATTTCAAAGACCAGACCCATCTTGGCTTGGCGTTTTGGCGTAAACCGGCGTATACGTACTAGCAGGTTTGTTTTTCGGTGTTGCTTAAATTGTTTCCATTCGTCACTATTCAAGGTATTGAGTTCTTAATGGCAGATTGGAAAGCAATGTACAGGAGGAGGATATTTTGGAGAGGAACTTATATAGCTTCTGATTGGATAAAATTCGTGAACCTTCCCCAGAAATACCTTTTTCGATTGTATATACTGCTATAAATTTTACGTGCCACAATTTGTTAATCTATATCTAAAGATTACGAATTCGGAACTTTTGATCAGAAAAATGAGTTTGTTCCTAGGTTCCGTCACTTTAGGACATAATTTTGGAAAGTGAAGCATTATGATTGCAGCTCTTGTCTATTGTTCATTGTGTATTCCAATTTTAAGTCTTCCCGGCTAAAAGTACAGATTCTCGAGGCAAAACAGAGCCAACTTTTACTGAGCCCATTCTGGAAAGTCCAGAACAAAAAACATCTCGCTGGTAACCCATGTGAATGCAATATTTAACATCTCATGCACATATTTGTACTTGTAGCTTCTAAATTTTCCCTACGTTATCAAAACACCGTCAAAATTTCATAATCTCATTAAGGTGCGCACTGTTGTTTATGGGTTCTGGGATTTTCTTGAAGAGGCATACTTGACACTTTGTATCAAAATGTTTGTTCTATACTTCTGGTCAGCAGCGGGTAAGTCGTAAGACAACCATGTTTTACTCTCAACATTGTTCTATAGCCGCTACAAGTATACAAGTCGACAATTTCTCGCTTCCATTTTACCTTAGTATTTATCAAAAACAATATGATAAAGTCCTTATACCACCCCTTATACCACTACGGTTTCAGTAGAAGCAGCATGCTCCAAATACTAAGTCTCACTGTTTTCCCACAAAATCACGATCTGCACGCACACTTTGACCGTAGTCGCCGAACCAATCTAAGTTACAACAGATTCGCTGATCGAACAATTACCACACACAAAAGGCTGCGTTTCAGAATCAAACTCCTCCCAAAGCTTCCAGCCTCAACAAAGCACAAGATTCAGAAACTTTTAAGTCTCACTATAGGCATAGCTGACCTATTACAGCGGGTATTTTAAAACATAAAGTAAGTCGGTTTGTTTGAGTCCTCGTTATAAGACTTTTATAATATTAAAAACTGAAATTTTCTGCTAAGGGATGGTCTACTTATCGGATAAGTAGACCATCCCTTAGCAGAAAAGTTATCCTTGTTCAATGTTCGTGAATAGACTGTCAAGTATCGACAATCAGAACGGCTTCTATTCGCTCTTATAAAACTAATTTAAAATTTAATATAGTGATAAGCAAAGATAACAGGGTCTCTGACTATATATCTTAAATTTGACCGCATGGCTAAGCATCGGTCATCAATTATAATTAATGAATTGTTTTAAGTCGACTGCTATGCTTAGCGAGAACCGGTACCCACATCACGAGTTCCAAACACCGCTATCTCACTTTGCTTTGATGATCTTAGCATAATATCATCCACTGTACAGTTTTTAACAGTTTTTATTATTGGTAGTTTTAAATAATCATATCTATGAGCTACGTTGAAGTACATGAAGCTTGTTACTTTAAAATTGGATTTTCTCTAGCTCTCTTGCAATGTTACGATTTAAGGAAAGGGAGGATGAATTTCAACGTACAATTTGCTGACAAATGCTGCTTCCCGAAATATGGATGATTCATCACCTCAAACTTGACCACATTGGTAGCGCTGTTGCTGAGAATTATTTCATCTTGTTTAGTGAACTCGGTATCAAGTCACGTGACCTTGTCAGCACGTTTTTACTTTCAAGACATAACTATCGGTTTTAAGCTGTCTGCATATCACCTTGTAACGGATCGAATGGTAAACCTAACAAGAACCTGGCTGAAAACCACAACATATTCAAGGAGAAGAAGCAATGTTTGTAAAAGTAATCTATTCAACCTTGTCCTGTGCGAGCACGTGCATGACACCGCCCGGTGCCCTGCGTTTTTCTTTTTAAGTAATTTCATCCCATTGATTACTGTCCATGCTAAGTGCCACTTTTATTCATGCTCGCCGAACTGACTTTTATCTCAAGTTTATTGCAAAGATTCGAAATTGAGGTCGAACTTGGCAGTTGTCGTCATATCATTGTGGCATCATGCAGAAATCTTTTTTGTTTACTGTGACTTTGCTCATAAGACCGCGCACAGATTTACTATATTACTATATTAGCTCATAGACAAATAAATTTATTAATTTTGCTTTCGATCATAACGCAGTTTAATCTGAGTCCGCTGTTTCCCTCCATCTTCTAACCTCACATTACGGTCCGTCAATGCAATTGTAGATTGGCAATCGATAATAATGCAGTGATGATCGTGCTAAGCAATCTCATTAAGCGTTGTTTGTGGCTTAAAAACAATACATGAAATTGGATTTGGAGCCATGCTGTGATGCATGTTCTAGCGATTAGATTTCGTTCCAGGACTTTGAATTTAACTAATAGTAACCTAACTATTTTGAATTTTGATCGGAAACGGTTGCACGTACTTCAACTTTTCGGGTTTTGGTTTTGAAATTCAGAACTTTTAAATTCAATGACGACACTACAGGGGCAGTAATCCATGGAGGAGATATCAAAACTCAATCTTATAGCTCCACTAAAGTCTATCTGAATTGTTTGATTTGCTTAATTCACCACAATTGTACTAAAATCGGTAGTTTCAGTGCACTTCCATTGCAGTTACAGCACAGGTGATTTAATTAGGTAAACTTAATTTGGCAGTCCAGTAAAACCCCTTATATCCGGTACATCGGACATCGAGTTCGACAGACGTCAAACTCCCGCCCGGACCTTCACTTCAAAAGTGAGACAATCCTCAGCCAATTAATCTGGATTTCAATGGTGGGAGGTTGGCACGACCGCCCCCATCTGTTTAATGTCTTTGCTGATGCAATTTAACCGAGGGCTAACGACAGATTTGATTTCGATTATTTATTAAAACTGGCATTATGTGGCTCTTTAATGTTATAGTTTGTGATTATGATTGTAATATGTATGGGAATTTCAGTTTTGCTGCTCGACCTAAGATTAGATTGGTCTTCGCTTAAAATGCTTCGTTGTCATTGGAACATTCATGACTTTCAACATTTACCTTAATTTTCTAATTTTTGTCACGCATTAAGTGCAACTAATTGAAGTTGGAGGTGCCATTTCAGTCTTGTTATTCAAATTTATGATCTTATTATTATTTGTGATTAATTATTAAACTTCTGATCAGGAAAGTAAAGATCACGCTTCGATGGTCCATATTCAAAAAGTGAAATCAATACTGATTTAAAAATTAAAGTATGTTACTGCTAGCGTTTAAAGTATTGTAACTGAAATTAACTTCGAAGTTTGAGACAAATTTTTGACAATTTCAAGGAAATTTACCGTATAGAATATTTTGACGTAACATCTCCTTTAGAATAAAACTCCACTAGAATTTCATGTCAGTCACTATATATGACTGAATTTTCTTCTTAAGATTTAAATGAAAGAAGACACAACGAAGAAGTAGAACTTAACTGACGTAAGTCTTAGCATGTCATAGGATGTATATTATACATTGTATAACTATAATTATAACATACTATTTTTATAATTTACATTAGCAAAAGAACGCATTTTTTACCGAAGTTTAATGTTAAACTTAAAGATGATTATAACATCATTTTTATAAGCATTTTCTTCTTTTTTAAATGTATATTCTTTTCTTACCAATCACCGGCACTTGGAATACCTCCACATTGTAATGGCTTCATGAACTTGATTCTTCTGTCCCATCAGAAAGAATACTCACAGGTGACTGGTCTAGCATTCTGTCATAGGATAATCATTTCACCGCCAGTTGGGAGACTGGCACCAAGTGAACCGATAAGTTTTTTAATTTAGTGCAAATTCACACGTTCAATGGTGCCCAATCATTGTTCTTAGCAGATACAGAAACCGATCCCACTCCTAATGGCTTCAACCTGGTCCACCATGAAGCACAAAAAGGCTGGCAGGACCGGGAAACTAATAAGTTCTGCTTTGTAGTTATCGGGAGGGCTGCAAACCTGTCGATTATCCAACAACAATGATCCAGATCGGTGCATTCCTCGTCAAATGGGCGGCCAAATATCTACCATGGCAATGGTGCCGGAATATTCCTTGAATAGGCCACACTAGAATTTTATCGCAGGAGAATTTGATAACTGAATCAGAGACAGAGACACTCATAACACTTTACTAGTATTCATGCACTCTCGTAATTAGTGCCGGGTCTGTAGTTCGCAGTCATTCCTCTCTCCCAGCTCATCTCTTCTGAATTCCCTGTAGTCTCAGTCAGTTATAATTAGATTTCGTATCGAAGTCTTTCTTGATGTGCTTTTCGTTTTGAATGAGCTGAGCCTGTATAATATTCCTCACTTTGATCAGGTTCCTACACGTACATAAATTTTATAACGCCATAAAATGTGTTCCATTCATCCCAGTCGATTACGTCCTTAACCGATTTTTGTTTGTTATTTCTCCTCCGTCGCCGTTGTCTTGACACCACATGCCTCGGAACTGGATCCCACGCCGTCCGGCAGGTATCGTCTCACATTGCTTGTCTTCTAGGCTGTTGACACCATTCGCACTTGTCAGAGCTTGTTATGAGGTGTCAATATCCAATGTATATTAGGAAGATAACAAATTAACAGTCTATACCTATACTTTATCACTCTATCTTCACCAAAACTACCTCATACTTCTACTTTATCACCACCTCATACTTCTACAATCATGAAGCTGCTGAAGAAACTGAGAAAGAACGCCTCCTGTTGCATCCCCGTCAGATCCTCCTACCATCTAAACTCTACAGACCATCCTCTCTACACCCTACCGGAAGTGGGCAGACCCCGGAAAACTTCCACTCCAGTAGGAACCCTCCCTTCTCCTGTAGAACGCTACACCAAGAGATCGGAACCTCGCTCTCTGGAATCTCTCACTGCTGAAACTGTCTATCACGCCATCTCAACCATCAATGCGATTGAAGTCAGGTGTCCTCCTCCCACAACCAACATTCAGCCACCTTCAATTCCTGTAAAACCGGCTCGTTCTAAAAAGACCTCACTGAAGAAGAAGAGCGACCCGAGAGGCAACAAAAAGAAGACTATTGTTGTCCCTGAGAAGACGGACTTATCACATCTCCTCCCAGTTGATGAGCTGCATGATCAACCTCGGAACTGTGATCTGGAGTGTATCGTCTGTGCTCTGGCCAAACCTGAACTGAGGACTCGACATCACTGCACATCCTACAGACCCTGCAGAATCTAATGGAACCTTGATTTAATGATTATTATTTGTGATTGACTAATTGTGTACATAGAAATTTATTTATCATTTATTCAACCAAATAAATCGTATTTTTTACAATTATAGCTCCATGAAAGCACGAATTGCTTCAAAAATTTTGTTTCAAGGCTAAATTTAACTATATTTGTTACAATTACAGCTATGACAAAAGTATAATTGAGTTGCTTTAAATAAAACAGAAAATTTGTCTCAGGGCTACGTAGGTCGAGTTTTCTAGAAATGATACCGGAAAACACGCCAGAACAACCCCTGCCACCAAGGCGTCTAGTCCAGCTACCGAACAATTTAGGCGGGACATGTCAAGATCAGAACGGAGAATTAGAGAAGAAAAAAGAGGACAAGGAGGACAAATTTGTAAGTTTTTTTTGGTGTAAAACTCCACCACCATTTACAACATTCCCACCAAATATTACAGGACCCAGCTAAGTGTAAAACTTCCCCACCAAATATTACAGGATCCAGCTAGGTGTAAAACTCTTCCACCAATTATTACAGGATCCAGCTAGATGTAAAACTCCTCAACCAATTATTACAGGATCCAGCAAGGTGTAAAACTCCTCCACCAATTATTACAGGACCCAGCTATGTGTAAAACTCCTCCACCAATTATTACAGGATCCGGCTAGGTGTAAAACTCCTCCACCAAATATTACAGGACCCAGCTAGGTGTAAAACCCCTCCACCAAATATTACAGGACCCAGCTAGGTGTAAAACTCCTCCACCAAACGAGGAGATTCCCGGAAGTAGCGCCCAACAAGAGTTCGAGAATCTTCGTAAAGCAAGAAACCTTGTCATCAGCAAGTCTAAGAAGTACATCCCTCCTGGGCAGGTTTGTATTGTTTTTATTCAATGAGAATTTGGTAGCTTCTTCAATTTGTAGTGCTTTGTACAGGTTAGTAACAATTTCGATATATTTTGATTTGGTCACTGTGAATTGTGATGTCACAATTCTTGGTCATCATTTTAGATTTTACCAACACAAAAACATTTAAGATGGTAAGAGGATACAAATTTAGTTGTCGACCAGCCAAGGATTTAACTCGCCACCTTGAAGTCAATTTGCTGTCATACCGCAGGGCTGGATAACAATTTGCCATCTAGCTGGTAACTAACTCAGATAATCATGGGAACTCTACCAAGGTTCTTACTGCATATCAACCTCTTCTCATTCAGACAAATCTAAGCAATCTTAGCAAGTATCTTATTAACAAAACCATTTGAATGAAACTCAACATATTCAATTCTTATTTCGCAATGAGGTCCGTGCACAATGGAAAGTAGACTAGAATGACGGCGAAACTGTGGGAGCACAAATCAGGATTTACCAATGGAGTGAGGCGTTACCATGACTACAATATGAACAGTAAAGTCATTATATTATACCGGAGAGAAGGTTGTAAACATTATTGCTGATCACGATTCACGGATCACCCAAATCAGATGGGATAAAGCACCCGATCCCTTTGTTTGTCGAATTGTCGTTCCGCTTGTAAGTTTGGGCCGGTTGTCCGGATGTTTTGTAAAACCTACAGCAAGAGCAGCAAGCATCACACTCATGTGAGTCAGACTATTTTTGTAGTAGACGAAACGGTCCCTGAAATTGACATCGCAATCGTTTGAAACGATTCTTTCTCACCCTTAAAATTGATAGGTCTTGGCGTCCGGGGGAGGATCATGTTAAAAGCTTATCAGTTGCCAGCCGTATTGCTCTAAACGCGCGAAATTTTCCACATTTACAGACAAACAATTCATCTGAACTTGACTTAGTCTTATCATTTGTTAAACCAGTAAATTAGATTTAAGAACATTCCTTCTTCCATTATCAGCAGTTACAGAGGACATAACATTAATATGTTTGTATGAGGAGTAAACGTTGTCGTGGCACGGGTAACAGGTGCGGCAATAGGAGACCCATAATAAGGACAGAAGAGGGGAATTTCAGAAATTATAATGCGAATTCAATTGATAAGAAGTTTCTTTGCAGTGGCTTAAAGCAATTGCAAAACGACGGAAGTTAATAACATTAACCCTAACATTTCCATTATTGAAATTAGATATTTAAAAGCAAAAGCTAATGTTAATTCTCTTATTCAAACCTTCAGAGTTATACCGCGTTAAACGTGAAGGCGATAAACAGGACCAGTGAGAATCTAGCTCAGTACATCAACAAGAAGGAGGAGGAGAGACTCGCTAAGAAACTCAATTCGATAGACAGAGAGAAGACAGTGTTTAATAACTCCATTACCAGGGATGAAAAGGTACTTTAACTTTACCAGCTACTCATCAGCGGTCCCTTATGTTTTTACTACACTGTTGCAGCACCTGTAAGACCAGTTGAAATTTAGAGGCAAAATCTTTTAACGTGAGACTAAAATCAATCGGTCTTTCAAACTGCTACTGAACCAGTTGAACCCCAGATCCTTCTACAACGGTCTAAAGCCCTTGCAACAGTCCTGCTTGCCCGAACAGAATCCTACCCAGGAACAACAGCCCTCTCTACCTCCAGTTCCCACCGACTGAACCACCTCAGTTTAAGCTCCAGACAAATCAGTACGAGCAGCAGCCGACTCAACAGTTCCTCCAAACTCAATAACATCCAGCCTCCTTTGTCCAGGACCTCACTCAGGCGGGTAGTGTCTAGTCCAGATAAACCTTGCACTGCTGTCCCTAAACCCAGGACGGCTAAGAAACCCTGCACCGCCAAAACAGGATCGGGGAAGAGTTTCTCGGATAAACCGGTCTTGTTGTACGGCGAGGAGGTCAAAAGGATGGCATCTTTAAAAAGGTAGGGAGGGTCTGGGAGGGGATATTGTCTAGGTATCTGGGAGGGGATATTGTCTAGGTATCTGGGAGGGATATTGTCTAGGTATCTGGGAGGGGATATTGTCTAGGTATCTGGGAGGGAATATTGTCTAGGTATCTGGTAGGGGATATTGTCTAGGTATCTGGGAATCCACAAATTGTCAAGAGTATAATTCTGCAATGTTCTGTCACTAGTTGGGTATCACAACGAAATGTAACGAATTGAATGTGATGGAAAGTACAGCCATATCCTCCCACGCATTCGAGAACAGAGAACAGAGGAGTAATTTGGGCTGTCAAATTTTCACCAGAACAAGTAATCTAGTACTATTCACGATAGAATTTGCACAGATTAAACAGAGATCTATTTTGGCAGGAGTAAGACAGCCAACGTTTTACGAAGTGTCAGTTCGGAGTCGTCGGGAACAGAAGAGAAAACACACACGAGTCCCAACCACGCCAACTCTAGCAAAGCCAGACTCCTCTGGGCAAACTCGGTCAACACCATCATGAAGAGGTATTGTCCAAAACTTATAACTTTCTGCTGTACATTTGTTCGCAGTTTCGAGTTTACACTTTGTTGCTTGTATTGTGATGTGAACTGAGCATTTATAAGGCCGCGAACGTTTTCAAGGTGATCAAATAGTTTTTGGCGATCTATATCGACAAACCAATGTCTATGTGCGCCCAGAAAACCATCGTAGGAACTATTGCTTGTTTTTCTTGTCTGGTTGGCTAGTTATAAGTCTTGCTTTAATGGTCGTTAATTTAGCGATTATCAAAAAGATTTCGAATTTACACTCTCAGTTACCGCAATAAGTTTTGAAACGAAAAACTTGCAGACAGTTCTATTTCACAACAAACTATCTCCACGTCACTACAGACAGTTCTATTTTCACAACAAACTATCTCCACGTCACTACAGACAGTTCTATTTCACAACAAACTATCTCCACGTCACTACAGACAGTTCTATTTCACAACAAACTATCTCCACGTCACTACAGACAGTTCTATTTCACAACAAACTATCTCCACGTCACTACAGACAGTTCTATTTCACAACAAACTATCTCCACGTCACTACAGACAGTTCTATTTCACAACAAACTATCTCCACGTCACTACAGACAGTTCTATTTCACAACAAACTATCTCCACGTCACTACAGACAGAAGCAGCATGCTGGCACCACTTCACTTACCCAGCCAGTCAAGTGGTATCTAGAAGGTGTGTTTCCAGGGTTGTGGCGGCGGCCTGGCTCACCGTTCTGGGAATCAAGGCAAGCCGTTGCCACCAAGCTAATTAGCCAGGAATTAAGTGCTCTGCTCGTCCAGTGGAGGAGATATACCGGCACTACATGAGCAGCTCCAACTAATACTCCACTCCATTCTCTCTCTCTCTCCTTCTTGCTCTCCAGCTGAGCGCAGACAGCACTACATAACTCAAATGTAATTAACTGCACTTCTTCACTTTTCTACCGCGACCAGGGCAACAACTGTGCTGCTCGGCGACTGCTTACCACTCAAAATAGCACCCGGAAACTCGCTAGTAGCTCCAATCTCCAGATCAGCAAGACACAGCCTTAGTTAGTCCCAAGTAGGGAGAAACTCGGAAGTTCAACTTCCTTCCCCTCTCCCTCTCTGGCTCTCAGAGAGTAGGTACTCAGAGAAGCGGAGTTACACTGGGATGATACTCGGGCACTTTAGTCTAAAGACAATGGAGAGTGTGAGAGTGTTCAGAGTAAACAGGCAGGTGTAATTGTATTAGCTGACAAAGCAGCGCACCACATTCGAGCTAGAAAGCAGCTTTATCGCAGTGAGTGCAGACATTATTTAATATAGTAATTAACTGTTGCATTGCAGCTGCAGTAGTTGCTGTATTCTCCATCCCTAGATACTTCCTTTAGTAGCGAGTCGCTAGAATGTGAGCACACTGTGTGCACTGAACAGAGCTATATATTATCTTTCGGACCTACTTCCTTATAAGGGATAATTAAGCATGATATGTTACTTTGAGAACCATACTCAGGACGGCTGTATAATATAATATACCCTCTGAGCTCCAGAGTAGAGTAGAACCTTTGTGTCTTGTAACAGTCGAGACACTCTCACTCTCTCTCTCT
>JH153406.1:80131-92164 GCA_000226015.1 Mnemiopsis leidyi
TCTCTCTCTCTCTCTCTCTCTCTCTCTCTCTCTCTCTCTCTCTCTCTCTCCTTTTTTTGCTCCCTATCAGATGTATTCAAGCTCATATATTGAGTACACAGTGCGTTACTTTGAGTGAGCTTGCTAAATATCTTTCCCCAGCTCGAGCTCTGTCTTGCTTGTCGAGTACTGTGTAGCGAGTTGGTGTGTGTGTGTGTGTCTGTTTGTGTGTGTGTTTGAGTAAGACAGAAACTAAAGGTTGTGTCCTCACTTTCGCTCGCTTAGCTTGCTTAGCTAGTATACCACGATAGTTTACACTTTGCAGTCTCTGCCTGGCATGATCAGTGTGTGCAGTGTTTGCGTGTACACGCCGTGTGTATGTGGCTTACTTTGCAAACCCGCCCTGTTTTTGTAATCTGATAGAGGCCCATGTTTTGTTTAGTAGTTTCTGGATAAACATTCTCGCGTTAGTACCTTACTTTTTTAGTTGTAATTATCGTGAAGTAGTGAGGTAGCGGCTGACTACTAAACTTATTGTTAGTTCTGAGTTCACACTCCATTTTTGCTTGTTTGATCGGAGATACGTTTTCGACGAACTAATTTGTTAAAGCATTACGCCTTGCTCATTTAAAATGAAACATACTATCGGCACTGTACTACCGGACTTTGTAACATTCACGAAAATTCTAATTGGCGACTCAAGTTTGAGGAGTTTACCAAGTTAAAAGCTTTTTAGCATGTATCTCCGATAAATCAGGTTTTTAGAACGCTCCTGTTGCTCATTTATTAACATGTCGGCATTCGTCATACTATCGTATGGTTTGGAGAACGGCCAGTTTTTCTAGCAGAAGGTTTTACAAGCCTATTAGAATGCACATATTTAGGATACTCAACACATGATGTTTCAGTAAACATGGACATAGCATGTGAGACGATGTTCCTGAAGGAACTCCAAAAGAACAAAGCTATAATCCTTACCAAGGAGAATACCCGTAGTGCTAGGGACAAGAAAAGAATAGCCTGGATGGCGATACAGCAGGTTTTGGTTGCAACCAGCGGCAAGGAATACAGCGTCCAGCAGCTCTGTAAGAAGTGGAACAATCTCCAACAGCGAGTCAAGGAGAAAATCCGGAACAACGGGACTGATAAAATGACAAAAACTTTACACGAACGAGATTTGTTGTGTCTCCAAATTATCGGCCCGGAGAACCTCAACCTGCCGACAGGTCCGCTGGAGCTCAATCTGGGAGAGTTGAAGCCGGACCTGGTGTTTGACGAGCAGGAGGATTGTCCCGTGGTGGTGAACGTGACAAATGTGGGAAACTGTGATCAGTTTGATAACAAACTAATTGACGTCATGATAAACAACCACAACTCCTCACCTAAACAGAGCAATGAGTCTCAGGTGTTGGACCTCGTCATGAACAACCCCGAGTTGAAGAACAACCTGGTCACATCATTAGCTTCTCTACAGAGTTCTCTGTCCTCCGGGAACACCTTGCACTCGACCACTTCTAGCATTCTCCACGGGTCACCGGGAACAAGAGGAAATCCGGCAGACATAACCCTTCAGGACATAGACAACATCCAGACAAATATATTCACGGAGTTAGCTAACCGGATATCTCAGATAAACGGGACGAATTCAAACGAGTTGAGTGTCCAGTTGACGAGCTCAGCAGAGCAGCTCCAGTCCCACATGGGATCGGATCACATGACCACAAACCAAATCTCGGGAGATCAGTTCACAGTGGGGTTTGCCAGCTCCCCAGCATCAGGTGGAATGGAGATGGGAGAGTTCAACGGGAATAACGGAGGAGAGGAATTCAGCAGGAACATGCAAGTTGAAAGCAAAAGTGTGGGTAACTTCAACCACACGGCAACAAACAAGAGGAAGCGGAGAAGTTCTACACTCTCCACCTCAACCCTGGGACTTGAGGAGGCAAAAACAGACATCCTCAATCTGAAGAGAGAGGTTCTGAAACTGAAGAAGGAAAAACTCCTTCTGAAAAACGAAAAAACAAGACTGGAAATCGAAAGATTGCGGAGTGTGTCAGTTGTGACACGGAGTTGCCAAACCCAGTCGATATCCGAACTGAGAGATTGTGGGACTCAAACTCCAGAACCGGAACTCGTGGACTCAGATTTAGTGTGATAAAGCTAAACGTAAGACGGGATATTGGACTGAACATGGGGGAGGGTAAACAATGGCTGACCAAAGAAATGGGGTCATATTCTTTGATAGTTAATTGTGTTTTTACTGTGTAAATATACTTGTTATACTGATTTGTATTTTGACATTTTGGTTTGAGATTCGTTTTTAGATATTATAATGTGCTTGTTTTCATGAGTTGTTTAAACAGACGCCACGTAGTACAAACATCACTTGAGATCCATATCCAGATTTGCTGGACCGATCGTTTTTTATCAAGCAGAAGATTTAAATATGGGTCCTTATGAGACAAATATAGACGGTTGCGGTATAATCTTACACAAATTTATCACTCGTTTAAGAAGCATATTTTCTCACAGGAGCAAAAATCTATCATGCGTGAACTTGACTTAATTCTTACCGATCTAAATATCTTGCAGGGACATAAAAATGTGGCACAGAGCGTTTCTGGTCTCAAACCCGGGAATTTCACGGAACGGCAACTGCGTCAGAGTAAAACCAGGGACAGTACCACCCTACAACGGGAGACACCCCTCATTATCCCCACCTCAACTTAACAACTTCCCAGCTTCCCCTCACGGAAACCACATGCCTTCAATACCTGATAAGACTCCACCCATGCCAGAGATCGTGTCAGATAAAGCTCTGGTATCACCTCCGGTTATAAAGGAGAGGTTGGATCCTCAGTCACTTTCTAGACTATTCTCCGATAGGGAAATCGATAAAGGTGCCTGGATAACGAACTACATAAACACATCGTGTGCGGAACACTTTCCTATGATATGACAATAGCTTTGTTTTTAGTAGATCAGATGCGATGTTTGTTCAAAGCAATGCAAAATCAGCTAAAATCGTGCTTAAAGACATAGCATACCTCTTTACTGGGAGATTCGATCAATGTCATCCGACCTTCACAGTGACAAATCAATTCGTTCTTTTTGTGGAATCAGATCAGAATTTATATGCGCAAGCTTGTTTAGAAATGAATTGACGAAATTATAACTTCCATGCCATTACCAACAGCAGATTTGAGGTGTAGCATTTTATTAAAAACACATTTCAGTGACTAACCTATGATTTCCTCGTAACACGGGGCATTTCTTGATTTTCAGATCCTTCAATAGCGGTATTTGTATTTTATGTTTTGAAGACGGTGATCGAAGCTGCTAAATTTACTTATACTGTTCACCAAAGAATTTGAAGCTCGACTAGCCAAACGTAAAATATCCTAAATTGATAATTTTGCTAAACTTCCAACGTTTAGGTGTTGATCTTCAGCGTAAGGCTTTGGGGGGATTTTAATCAAGCATGTCCAACTGTCCGTTAGTTTTTAGGGTAGTTCTGACAGCTTTGTTTTCTTGTGTACCATGTACGCGTAACTTGTGTGATATATATGTAATATGTATTATTGTAAATGATAGCGCCATTTAATAAATGATCATTTTTGTTGTGATGATAAAACTAAACGAAAATATGATGAAACAGAAATAAATTAGTTAAAAGAAACAGAACGACAGATTCAAGTTCTCGGAAGTCAAAAACGGATAAAATTGCCAACAGTAGGAAATTTGTAACCAAAAATTTGTCAAAAAACTACTTTATCAGACAGATTTCCCTGATTTAGGCTTTTTGCCTTTAAGTCCTTTTGATTTTGCCCCCTTCAAAACTCCCGCCTTACCAGCTTTGATTAGATTATCAAATTGGCCCCGGTTTTTCTTCTTTCCCTTTTTCTGGTTAATGGATAGGTAAGCATACGGTTCATGTTTTCCCTTCTTCTTCATGTCCCCAGCCGCCTTGGTTGACTTGTACGAAGTTCCGTCGCTTTTAGGTCCAGATTTTTTACTCTTATTGCTCGTATCTCTGTTAATATTGTTTGCTGTTTGTAACTATATGGTCGCAGGGATGACGTAATTAACTAACTGCTTATAATACTGCAGATAACGATAATGGATTCAGAAATTAATTGAAGTAGTTCAGTTTCGAACCCTTAAGTCTGGCAGCCACATCAATATACAGCACAAGGAGTTTAGAACAAATAATCAGGAAAATGGATGTTTTGACCGAACCTGTAAATCCCCTTGCTGGGTCTCCCGAACGGATTAGTGGCTGCTTTCACAACTTCGTCCTCAGAGTCGGCCTCTTCCTCTCCCTCACTGATCATAGCTTCCTCTATTTTCTGGGGAATTTAAATAAATTAAGTCATAGATGTGACATTTTTACCTCGTCATGAAAATACAGCGGTTAAGTTAAAGTTTAACAAGGTAATTCACACGTTTTCGTCATGTAATCTATATATCTCCACCACTTAACACTTACGAATCTCAACAACAATCACGGAGAAAGTCTTAATAGAGCAACTATTTTGTATACAATAATTTTGTATACAATAAGTATGTGAAAATTAACATAAAAGATGACTACCTTGGCTAAGTCCTCAATTACAAATTTGCCATCTTTTTCAGGGAGAGTACACGGTTCCTTCTTTGTTCCCTTGTAAATCTTAGGTATCATGGAACTGTCCAAGAAGTCAAGAGGGTTGTCTCCTTCCACTAACTTTGATGTCATCTGGATGATACAATGATTGATTTGACAATGGTTTACAATCAGCAAGCATACAAATTCAGATTACAAGCGATAGAGTAAGGGATGGTAAGGCAACTTCCAAACCCTCCCTCTCTCTACCCCCCCTCCTTCAGACACAACAACAGCCTCGTCTCCTCACTAGCTTACCTCAGTCCTAGCACCCCTGCCCCTGAGCTGTTTGAAGTCCTCCATCATTTCCTCATCACCGTCACTCTCCAGACCTCCATCCTCCTCCTCCTCACTTCCCTCCTCCTTGTCTCCTCTCCTTCCTCCTTGCTTGGCGGCTTTAGCACGACGTTGCTCCTTCACAATGTGGTTAACTACCTTCTTGTGCTCCTCGCTCGCTAGTTTGTGTACTAGCTCGTAGCCAAACCGTCGGAGCAAGCGTTCCAGTATTACACGTACTTTAGCTCTGAGGTGGGGTAAAGTTAAAAATCTAATCATCTCAGGAGCAAGCGCTACGCATAAATTGTTTGATTCAGTTAGAGATACCACAAAAGCAATATGTATGATTTCTTGTCATTTTGCCAGAAGTAAAATAAAACGTCAGACCCGTTCCAAACCTGAAATGATGCCTTATGGGTTTTTCCCAGTTGCTGAATCCTTCTAAAATTGGCTTCACGTAAGGTTCCATGATAGAGAAATGTATGACTCCAATAGCAGCCTGCGGAGGGTTTGTAACTTGTTAACCCCATCTTTGCACAAACGGTCAACGTACGAAAATAATTTGTAATTATACTCAAAAAGTAACGGCCAGAACTCCTGGACTGTTTTCTGGCAATCGCAACACACGCTCGAATATTGTTCATCAGGCAGCACATGCCTGAATATTGTTCATCAGGCAGCACATGCGCGAATATTGTTCATCTGGCAGCACATGTCCGAATATTGTTCATCAGGCAGCACATGCCCGGATATTGTTCATCAGGCAGCACATGCCGAATATTGTTCATCCGGCACTATCAACTCTATCAGTCAATAGTATCACTTCACAATTCCCATGAAATGTGAAGAATCTTGTTCGACATGCCGTGTTGCCATCTGACATTGAGTATTTACCTTAGGTGACGTCCATGGCTATTTCTATTTCAAGAATGTATTTTGATAGGATCCAAACATGAGAACGGAAATAACTTGGGCTTCGTAAATAACTAATAATTAGCTTTCGTTTATGTGATACGGTGGTTTGTCGTTTGCTGCACTAGACTTTAACTTAGTTGACGTATAGTTGTGAAAGTAACCAAATAAAAAAGATAACTCTACAACACCAGGTGCACTGTTAGACTTAGAGATAAAACTGTCTTCCGCATACTGCCGCCCGTGATGTTCCTGAACCGCCTTACCTCTTTTTTGAAAAGATGACAATTTTTGTCAGTTACCTTTGTCTGCAACATTCTTTATCGAGCAGGCCATTAAATATTTTTACTGCTGGGTGCTTACATGAAGGTTCATTCGTTTTCTTAGCCGTGCTTTTAGATAAAAGTAAGATTTTTAACCGTACGCATGATGGTTAAATAATTTTCCCAAATTTACCACTTGTTTTTAAGCCAGCACGTCATTTTGATTTAGCTCGTTTCATTGCCTCCGCGAACGACACAATGAAAGTGTAACTGTCCAGCCAGCACGTCAAGAAGACTTATTTTGTCCGCCATTTTGTAAGTCGTAACTTGTGGTTATCTTACTCTTTGTTAATATCAAAATTATGTCATCGATTACAAAACCTTGTTTAAATCGATGAGTTAAGACAGGACATGGGCGATTAAACCACCTGCAGCATATCGATTGTGGATTGTACAAAGGGAGTAACTGTCCAGCGTCCAGGCTAACCCGAAGGTGTTACCTTTAGGATTACGCCCTTGTTTGATGTCCTAATGACCTGATGCGATCTTCTACCAAGAGTTCCATCATTTCATCACGGCCGGTCGGCTAATGATATTTTAACTATAGGATGTAACGACCTGACAGATTTTTGCAAAAGTTGTACCGCATTTGTATTCGTTTTAATTTAACAGGTATTTGCTAAACTAGCTTAAAACAATGGAATTGGTTGAAATATTTTGATACCGTTGAGGTAATATATTTTTATATACTTGGCTTAGGTAAATTTTCATTCAAGTGCAATGATGATTTTTACGCATTGTCCGCAAAACTCTTTATTTGCCAAGTAATGAAATTAGTTTTCTTGAAAGGATTATCAAATTCCAAAACTGTTTCCTATACGATTGCAGTTAGTACCCAGTCAACATTGCGATACGCAAGACTGCAATAGCAGTCCGCAAGAAAACTAACCCATCCGATATGTAGTTGGAAGCACCACCAACTACATACTACATAGCTCGATGAATGATATATGGTATTGGCAAACTGACAGTAGTATCTTTATTTCAAGAAATACTAGTGATTACTCAGTAAGACAAATATCAAAAACACAGATTCAACAGGCCAGGTACACGCCAGGTGCAAAGAACAAGTACTAGTAGTTTTATTCCGACAAAATATATCACAAATTATATTACAGTTCATTAGGGTTCTTGCATTGTGGTACACTATTAGTGATTTCCTTTCAGTGGTTCATGTAGATAAATTTTGAATTCTTGGTTCCTTTAAAATTAGATACATCACGGTATAATAATCTTTTTAAATTTCATGTGCCGAGCTTGAACGTCATTTCTTTATCAATCGATGAAAACATCTATTGAAGCGTATGTGTTAATTCTATTCTCCAATCATTTCTTCCCAGAAGTGAAGACAAGTAAAACACCGCAAACTAAAATGGTCCGCACAACCAACTACACCCAGTTTGCAATACAAAACAGTACAGTTCGCTACTGCTGGGCTAGCTTCCACATCCTCGTCCTCCTCTCCTCCCTCATCGGGGACTGTCTCGTCCTGTGCGGCTCACTTCAGCGGAATGTGTTTAAACTGAACCCCCTCATTGTAACTGTCATTCAGTACATTGCAGTGTCGGATCTGATGTACGCTATCTTCAGTGTGTTGCCCAGTGTCATCTCCTTGCTGGCTGATTCCTGGATTCTGGGGGATGTATTGTGCTATCTCCGAGCTTATCTGGTCTACTTCGTGTACACAGCTTCACTTTATCTACTCGCTATCATGACTACCAGCAAGCTACTCCTTCTCAAGTTTCCTATCAGATTCTCGAACTGGTCCAAGAAGAAGGGACACGTTTTGTGCTGCACAAGTTTGATTCCAGCAGCGTTGTCTCCACTACTTTTCCTGGTCATCAACAAATCAGATGTCGGGTTCGATTACAAAACCTATACTTGTGACTACATGTTCACGGAGCAGGATGTTTGGGAGAGTTTGCGACCTCTGATCGCTATTCTGAACCTCTTCGCGCCAACCACCATCATCGTAGCAACAACAGTTCCCACTTTGAAGTACATAGCAGATGCTAGGCAGACAGCTAAGCGAGCTAGAGGCAGTGTACCGTGGCAGGGAGCAGTAACAGTTTCTCTTACAGCTGTGGTCTGCTGTGTCGCTATCTTGCCATCTGTTGTCTTAAACGTTGGGGGAAGTTTCTTGGTAAACACAGGCGATTTAAAGCTTCAGTTTACACGAGTTGCTAAGTTCTTGTTGAGCATAAATATCATGTCCAATTTTTACATCTACACACTGACTGTCAAGAGTTTTCGACAGTTTCTCCTTCATCAGATTAAACCCATCACATTTTTAAGCTGGCAGGACTCAGATCGCAGACCATCAGCAGCTGTAGAAAATATTTCTCGAACCCATAGCGTTTGACGATAGCTTCTAATTTTCATGACAAAGCCGGCTGTCTATTAACCAATTTCGGATAAAGAACTTATTTTTTAAACTTAATGGATGAAACTAAACTCAGAGACTTAAGGCACGATTCACATTTTGAGTCAACCTTGCAAGGTAGATCTTGAATAGTACTGACCTTGACAAAAGCCAAGACTCCCTTCAATAACTCCCTTTGCTTTGACTCCATCATAGCGACAACAATCTCCAGTATTTGGTCGAGCACTTCCGTCTCTAAGAAGGAGTTGTACTCGTACACAATCTTACTTAGACAGAGCAGTGTTGCACTGAAAACAGTATTATTAGTTTTTCAATGATATCGCAAACAAGTGAGGCGTGATTGTACATTTCGTAAAAAGTAAAGAATTGTTATCTTCTATCAAATGTATACAGTATGTTTCTTTTTTATCTGATAATGATCAAAACATATGGATGTTGTAATTGCATTCAACAAAATACTGCAGAGCCATTGTAAACGACATTGGAGCTCAACAAACATACATCTTCAATTGTCGAATAATAGTATGATTTCAAAACGTTTCATCCAAACAGCACGAATAAGAGACATTTAATTCAACCTGGCAAGATGAGTTTGCCCGGTTACTCCAGCGATAATCATTTCGATATAGTTCTTCATGGCCTGTCTCTTATCCTGGCTCTTGTCCAAGTATACGTAACCGATAGCCGTGAGACATCTGTAGGCGGCGACTCGTGTCTTCTCGTTCTGTTCTTTGACACACAGAACGATCTGGGGATATTGTGGGGTTAGGGGATTCCTAAGAAAGAGGAAAAGTTATGAATTTTGAGGAGTTGCTGTTGAGTAGTTCTACGTTGTAAAAGCTTTAATGAAAGTATGAGTTTAAGAAAAAAAGAAAAACGGCAAAATTACAATTAACTTTTTTTGGCCGCGCTTCTATTCCCTAGAATTATTAAAGAAGTTCAAAGCTACCCAATAAATATAACACTTAAAACGCTTAACTTACTTCTGGCAAAACAGAGGGAATGAAATCGAAGTTCTCTATGTCAAGTTTCTTGACTAGAGACAGAAGACACTTGAGGCGATGTTTCTTAGCGGCAGGTGTCGCTAGAGCCAGGGACTCAGCCAGATGCTTGTATAGATCGTCCATGTGGGATGTTACAAATCTGTCGTGAGCTTCTGTTTTCCCGTCGAGTATACTTAACAAAATCTGAAAATGCCAAGATTTATGAGAACCTGAAAAAAGAAATGTACATCAACTTCGACATCTCAATGCTTTTAATTAAGTTTGACATTAATAACAAACCTAGGTTATCTGGAAGAACAAGTGAAAAAGTCGGGAAATAACCTGGTAGGCCCTTTTCTGTCGGTTAGCATTGCCAGGTTCAGTCAGCCAAGGCACTATTTCACCGTACATGGTATTCAGATCGTCCAGTCCGAGATACGAGATCATTGTCACCAGGAGTTCCAGAACTACTTTCTTCACGTGATCCGTCATAACTTCCTCTTTTGACTTCGCTAACAGCTTCAAAAACAGAATCACGTGTTAGTATACGATATACCAATGTTGTTATTTAATTAAGCATTTTGTTAGGATCAGGCTCGTTCTTTTAACAAGCTTAAAATTATAACAATTTACAACCAAGTCGACGTAAGTCACTTAGAAACGCAATACGATTTAAATCGCCTCAACGTACCTTTTCAAAGAAAACGTGGAGGGTATTCTGGGGACAAATTGAAAGATAAGATCCGATACAATCGATCACTGGTTTCTGTGGCGGATCTTCCGGCTTTGGTTCAGACATGAATATGTTGAATAGGATTGGTAGAAAGTTCTTAGCAAAACGACCCAACTCGATTTTCTGATCGTCCGTTTGGCATGTCTCAATTAGGCTGATAAGTGAAGTGCACAGAACATTTCTGATTTCTTGTCGCTGACCGATGAGGGTACCCATGGTTTTCGCGATAACTTTGAACGAGTCCAGTAAGTCTGTTGGTTTCTTGCAAAAGCTCGGAAGTAAACTCCATATCTGAAACTCTAGATTAAAACAAACCTTTGCGTCTAAAGTCCTATTCTCTTTCTTTAGAGTTTCGGCACGAGTCCTTAGAGTAGCGGTAATGGGAACCAGATCAGAAACGAAATATTTCAGTTCGGAATTAGAAATGTTGTCCCTCAAAATGGGCAACAACCAGCCATTGGGAATGTTGACAGTATCGCCGCTTTCGAAAGAAAGTGGGAAGATAGAAAGGAGTTGACGAGGTCCGATGAGCTTGACGAGGGAGCCTGCAGTGGAGTTGAAGAGAGAGTTGTTTTCAAAGTCAGGAGCTTCACGAATAACAAAGAGAGCGGATATCAGGGGTTCTATCAGATAGACACAGTCGGATGGAAGATTCTGGAACAATGAACCTAGCACCTGAAACATAGAGAAATTATAATTACGACGTTAACTTGAGTGTATCCCAGAGAATTACAAATCTGTTCACTGACATGACAAACACTTTTCATATCGGAGAACATACAATATCAGTAAACCGGTCTGTGAACCATTCATCACTTTTTGGGCTTTTTAAAAAATTGTAAGGAGCTGCGCCCTACAAAAGCTACATGAGATGGCCTCTTAATTTTAATGTCTGAAATTCCCATTAAGCTCTTAGCAAACGTAACGTACGTACAACGTTGTCTTATTCGTGTTACATGAATAAATGAGCTAAGGAGAATTGGCTCAACTTCCTCTTCGAATCGGCCGAAAAGCATCAAAATTTGAATGAGCGTCATGGTATTATAGGATTCAGCTGACGGTCGAGCTATTTAGGATGGGTTAAACAGAAGACATGCAGTAGAATATCATTAAGGTGAAGGAGATGTAAAAATGTCCAGGAATTACAAATTTAACCCTCCTCATGTATGTATGAATCAGTCTAATACAGGCTTTGTCTGGTGGCGCGATACGGAGGCGTGCGCCTGATTAAGATTTGTTGTTGTGTTAACAGCAGTAGACATCGAGTCTCGAGAAGAATTTGCCCAGTAGATGTATCCGAAAAGTGGAAAGGATGAGAACAAATGAGAACGGGGTATTTCGGGTTTAAATGAACCAAAAACTGCAAGAAATAGTCAATAAGCATAGAAAGTTATGTTTGCTCATTTTTTGACACGAATTCCAATAACTCAGATGACCTACAATGACGTCAGGGTGCCATGATGACGTCATAATCGAAAATTTTAAAATTGCCTAAAAATGGTCGAATTCGATTGGATATTGTTTGTATCGGTCTTGTTAGTCACTCTGGAAAGTTTTAGGTCGCTGGGACTTACAGCTGGGCTGTAATCGGCCGTTCTCATGGAGGCCTGGAGAGTATCTGAAAAAGTGGAAAGGATGAGAACACAGAGGAAAGGTCCTGGAGAACGGAGTTCTAGAGTAAGTCCAAGCCTGGAAATGGTTCAACATGATTGTTAGAGGTTTAAGCTAATCCTTCGGGGTCATTCTAAGTCCTGACCATGCCCGGTGATGACGTCACTGGCCACGATGACGTCATAATC
>JH153406.1:92174-119841 GCA_000226015.1 Mnemiopsis leidyi
ACCTCCATGAGAACGGCCGATTACAGCCCAGCTGTAAGTCCCAGCGACCTAAAACTTTCCAGAGTGACTTACAAGACCGATACAAACAATACCCAATCGATTCCGACCATTTTTGAAAATTTTTGAAATTTTCGATGATGACGTCATCGTGGCCAGTGACGTCATCACCGGGCGTGTTCAGGACTTAGAATGACCCCGAATGATTGGCCTAAACCTCTAAACATCATGTTCAACCATTTCCAGGCTTGGACTTACTCTAGAACCCCGTTCTCATGGACCTTTCCCCTTGTTCTCATTTGTTCTCATCCTTTCCAAATCCTTTCCAATTTTTCGGATACATTGACTCAATTTGCCTTTGCAACTTTTGCTTAGCAGTTTACTCTATCACTAAAGTTTGAATCGGCGACAACTTTTGAGTTTATAAACCGTCTACACTGCTCTAGATTTAAACGAAACTTAGCAGATGGCGGCCCATGAACCATGTCGACAGGAAGCACAGAGCGGCGACTAAAATCCACGCAATTTCAATAAAGTGTGTACGTGCGTCACCACACGAGTTTTTGCAATGCGGATGATTCCTCACGTTGTGGCCGGAGCAGTGCGCGTTTCAACTTTAGTAAGAATTGAGAGTGACTGCCCCACGGCCCTGTATGTTTTGTAATCTAACACGTTTAAGATAATATAAATTAAGGTGTTCGAACAATATAATATACCTGTAGGACGACGTCCCACACTGACTGGTATGTTAATTTTAGCATTTCCTTTAGGATGGTCACAACTTTTGCCAGTGGTATCTTCTTTTTCTCCTTAACTTCGTTCTGCAACAATGATAATCATTATTGATTTGATTAATAACAAAAACCAGTTAAACATCGGCATTGAAGTGATCAGACGCAAACTTGAAATTAAAACAGAAAAACAAACCTCATATTCATCTATACCAGGCGGTATGTTGTTCACACAGAACTCTTCGAGAGCAACTAATGTTGTTTGTACAACGTCACTGTTCTTCGAGAGTACACTCTCAGAACAAACTGAGAACAAACTGAAAGTACAAGTATGTTAAAATCTCCAAACAGTGAGTTATTCATCATAAGGAATGACCGAGTAAATGCAATGCACTGTAATTTCAGAACCAGGAACTGTATTACCTGTGAGCCATGATGATGCCAAGTTTAGGTTCCAGTTTAGCAAGATGAGTGTATCCGCTTGACAAAGCCTCAAGCCAGACAGTACTTATTGGGTGGTCGTAGTTTGCTGGCTTGTTGCTGTACAGATTCTGTAGAGGATAAAGATTGTAGGATGATTCTTCTTGGCGGTTGAACGTGCAACATGAAACCCGATATTACAAGTTGTACACAATTACAAATTTATGAATAAAAAAATATCAAAATTTACCATAAGAATTTGTCCCTGCATTTCCCCTGTCATCTCGGTATCTTGCTTAAAAAGACTAGTAAGAGCTTGTAACGCTGCCGAGGCAACCTTGGTGTGACGCAGCGCTACTACGCGCAGCAGGGACTCCAACCCAGCCCGCAGCTCACTCTCGTCCGCGTGGGGCAGAATGTAACGAATGAATGATATAGTGTGTAACGTCACTTGTACCTCCTTGGAACCTGGGAACGAAGAGGTTAAAATTCAATAACTATTAACAACACTGTAGCTATTGTTAAGAAAACGGTAAAAGGTACACGGGAAATGTGATGAGGATTCAGCCACTCTTATCACTTACCGGTGTAAGCGTCAAGTTTCTGAGAGCAGCTCCTCAACACCAAGGAACATGCGACAGGGGTTGTGCGGGAGAGTTGCGCGAGAGAGCGCTGCGCAGAGTGGCGTATCTTCGGCTTGGTGTGAAAGACAAAGTGTATGAGGAACTCTAACATCCTAACAACTGATGGTTCACTCCAAATAGCAGGATCTTGTTGGACAAGAAGATGGGAGATGGAACTCAAGAGAGATCGTACCAAGGCTACTGACATGTCTGCGGAGGAATTTTTTTTCTGACCGAGTCAATGATATAACTATATAAGTGTTGCTTTCACAACATTCTCAGGCTTACATGCTTTGTTCAAAAAGTTGAACCTACATGTAAATGCATGATGCAACGACAGCTATGCACGGTAGTTCCTATATAATACGCAAAAATAACCAGCTGTATCCGCCGTCGTGCACTAATTAACATAATGTATAGTGTATTATAAATAACAGTACACAGTACAGTGAACAACCAGCTAATAAAAATACTGTTTGGGGATTATCAAATTGGTATATTATCTTGATAGAGGTATAGAATTACCGCTCTGGAAATTCGTGCCAAGTTTGAAGGAACATACCTTTATTAGATTGCGTCTCAAGAACTGTAAACAGTAATTTTGATGAAGGAGCAAACTTGGCACGTAAGATGTTTTGTGGGACTGAAGGTATGACAAGACTTAGCAGATACGTGATAGCGGTCTGCTGTTCTGTTACTGTGGCGGACTCTAGCGCCGTCAAAAGTGCCGCGAAGTACGCGATAGGACTTTCCTCTTCTCCCTGAGGAAACTTACGTAAGAAACACAAGGTTTTAAAAATTCACTAAGCATAATGAGATAATGAAATGGTAACGTACTTACTGCATACTAAGTGACATGAACAGCAAACTACAAGGCCAGCATATGGTTAATTTACATTGTACACGCGATGATAAAACAATAAAACACAAAATAGTGCTTACAAATCGTACTTCTAAAGTTCTAACGCTACCTGGCTCTTGATGACCTCAGTGATGGCAGTGAGGACAGCACACACCTCCTTGTGGCTGTCGAGAGGGGAATTCCAAAGTTTTCTTACGCGCTCAAACGAGGGCAATGTTCCTGCAGCACCGCTTGCTATCGTCCATGTGGATAGCGCTGCAAAAATTTTACAAGTTAAAAAATACAGAATTGTTTTAGCTCAGGATATGGTACAAGAGAAAATTTATAGTCTAAAATGTCAATGAATTATTAAAATCATTGCTGTTATTTTATACTATGATTATTATTTTAGTACCCACCAGAAATATGAGTAACTTCATCGTCCACCATCAAGTTATCTGTCTTATCATCCAGGTTTTTCAGCGCCACACTTAGACCTGCTCCCTCGGTAGCAGGGACTGTCTTTTGACGTTTTGAGCGCACCACTGACGCTGCTTCCAGACGGTGCTTCTTGGTTGAGGGGTTGCTGGTGCATGCTTCCCCGCGCTTCCACCGCTTTCCTTTCTGTCTCGTCATACTTGTAGAATAAGAGTGTTATGTAAGGAATGTGTTACAAGAGAGACATACATGTGTTCTCTGATGTAAAAATAATATAGTTTTCGTGACTTCCCTTGATTAGCCCAACATCAAAACAAAACAATTTCCACCAAAAGATGGCGGTTATGCTTGGAAGTTTAATAAAACTAACGCTGATGTTCTTTACAAAGTTATCAATAAGTAAAAATATATCCGTATGTACAATTGGGATGTTTAAAATGTTATCTAATGCTTATTCAAGTACTTAATTAATAAACCATCCACTGTACATATAACATAGCGCCCACTAAAAGCTCAGTAATATTATAAAATTTATTAATTTAGTTGGAGACCTTCCATTAACTCGTAAAGGACATCAAAAAGTCGTACTTGTTTCATATATCACCGACAATCAAAGTTCAAATATGTAAATTTATAAATATGATTGTAAAATATGACAATAGATGGAGTTCTGTGCAAAGATGGAATAGAACGCAAATGTTGCATGCTATTGGCGTATGCAATGTATACATTCTCCTGTAATATCTGAAAAACAAAATCCAATCAGAGCTCAGTCTTATCTGGTCGCTCTCCCACTATCTGTCTAAGCAGTTCGTTGACCCTATCAAAGCCAGGGTTCCCCATTAGCAGCATGTCAAAATTCTCCCTATACTGTTCCCTATCTTTCTCATGATAACAGAAGGCAACTGATAACAAATCGGTGTGTTTGACACAGGAGGCCATCTTGAGGTCAGACAACATGTCGCCTAGCAACAACACGTTATTTCGAATAACGTTTTTGAAATAATTGTCTTCTCGGGCTACTTCTAGTTTTGTTGATGCGGTTATGAACGGTTCTTCCACTCCCACCATTACTTCCTTGTCATCGTACTTTAACCTATTCGATATTATCGAGATATTATCAAAATAGCACCCCTCCCGTTCGAGTAGGGCGTCAATAACGTCCTTGATTCCCCCAGAAAAGATCAAAACTGGAATGTTGTGCCGGTGAGCAAGTTTCAGGAATTCAACCACACCGGCACGAAGCCGACATTGTGATGCCTCCAGCATGACGGGAATTAGAGTTTTTGGAAACTTGGCATCAGCAAAACATTTTATAGTTTTTGTGAACCATTGGTAATCGCTCTCTTTTCTGACTTCCTCGGGGAGGGAAAAGTCGAGGTGAATTGGGAGGTGCTTGTTCTTGATTGCTTCTGTTTTTGAGAGGAACTGAAAATAAGATGCCAAGTTAATATAACTACATCAGAGCACACAAACATGCCAAATAAAGATCGTTTAAAAACACTAATCTACAGCTTTATTTAAACTTAAAAAAGGATAGCTAAAATATAAGATAATTGAATTTCAACCTCTTCGCCGAAGCCAGAGTACATTCTAATGACGCTGAAGCAAGTACCACTAGGAGCCCAAGACGTCATTGTGTAGTCAAAGTCAGCCACAATCTAAAATAAGACTTGTCCGAAATTATAATCGTCATTCTGGCGTAGCTGTCAAGTGTCTGAGCTTAAACATAATCGTACCCGCACAGTCGCAATTCTCATTTCTCAAACAATACTATAGTAAGACTTAACAAAAGATAGTCGACATAAAAAAGATTGCCCACTCCAAAATTAGTTTCTTTTTTATTGAAATACATTAACATCAAACATGATTAAACAATTCAATAAACTTTTTAATAGACCTGAAAGTTAGAAATGCCAGATTTGATGAATTTCTGAAGTTTCTGAGAGAAGACAGACTCATCTCTAAAGATGACAGTAGAGTCTTCTGCTTCAGGCAAGTTAGACATCCTTGATAAGGTGAAGGTAATGCTCACTACGAGCAGACACGTTCTATGCATACCTTGGACTCCTCGCGAAATCTTCGTAATACTTAAGTCAACAGAAGGCAAAGAGGTTTTGGAAATTTTGAGTTCTGCTCAAGTAGAAAGTGAAACTTTTTACATTGTATCGTCATTTTGCGCGAATCCAAGATTTGGCATGAGTCAAACTCAATTTTTTTGGTGGAATAACAGTTCAATGAATTTGAATAAATATCATAAAAAGTGAACATAATGCGGAAAGCACATGCCAAATACAGCTTTTGTGGAAACTGGAATAAAAATTTGAAAGTGTTAAATATGAAAAGCAAATATTATAGTACGGAATAAAATTCTGCATAATGCGGAAAGCACATGCCAAATACAGCTTTTGTGGAAACTGGAATAAAAATTTGAAAGTGTTAAATATGAAAAGCAAATATTATAGTACGGAATAAAATTCTGCATTTTATCCCTTCAGAAAGACAAAAAGGCCAAGTTAAATAATTCGAGAAGTGTGCGATGAAACGTCCTTCCTATTCCAAGATCTGGTTCTCCTTGTTACACTCCTTGTACTTCTTGTGATGCTTGTCGTATATCTCCTCCTTTTCTCCCCTACAGAGTATACACTTGTAGAGACTACCTGACTCTCCTAACATTGTGTAGTGCTCCTCGTCAATGTTATCACACCCTGGCAGTAGATCGTGTAGGATATGTAGGATAATTAGGATGTAGGATGTGGAATTGTGATGGGTTGTAAATGTCAGTTAAGGGCTTTAGGTTATGTAAAATTTATGTTTTATTCAAACAAGATGAAAACAGTGAGAAAACTGAAATCAAGATTCATCACAGTCCAAAAAACGCGAGTTATAAGGATGTATTGTCTAAATTCAAGATACTGTGATATCTATAAATAGTATTCTCTGTCTATTCCTCTAGTTGCCAATAGAGGTAATATTAGTAGTTCCTGCCAATATAACTCACCCGTGTGAATCCAGCGATCGCAGAAGTCACAACAGACCATGGGATCATCAACCGCATCGTAGTCAAATACTTTCAGGCAAACCGGACAGAACCACCCTTTGTCAAAATATCTGCAAAAACACGGAAATTATATACTCGGCCAAAACTTAAACATGTTCTTTGGTTCTACGAATGCAAAATGTTTATTCGTGATATGAAAACGATAAACGCTTATTTCTCACATGGTACAAGGATAGCACATCGTCTGCAAGAAATTCAGTTGGTCGTTGTGTTGAAACCTCCAATCTCCGTCTCCAGGGACGTTAGTCCCGCAACACGTGCACATGACACACAAGCGACATTCCCACCGTCCACGCGGCAGCGCACTCATATTCACACAGTAGGTGTGGTAACCACGGTCACATATGTCACAAAACATCAGATTCTCCTCGCCTGAGGGACGGGGGTTATCTAAATGCCTGGTAACCTACCCCATCGTCTAGAAAATATCAAGAAATAAAGAATCTTTAAGACTTTATTATCTATAACAACTACGTAAATGTGAAACAAGATAGATAGTCTCGAAAGAAAGGGAGAAATGTACCGTCAGGAGCATCACACACAGAACAAGTTTTACAACTTGAGCAGTCCCAGGGGTAATCTGTGACCGTCTTGACCATGCTCTTGCTAATACTCATACATCTCATGTGATAGAACCATTTACACTTGTTACACTTGATAACGTTCTCACTCTTGCCCAGATCATTGTTACACTGCCCACATTTCACGGTGATGTTCTTGGGGACTGAAGTAACAGTTTCGGGGGTTTTCTCCTTTGGAGCTTTGTTGTTGAGAAGCGCAGTGTTAAGAGGAAGAGTGTACATTTTCTCTGAGGTGTATTCCGGGACACTGTCGGTATACTGACCGGGGAGCACTGCTACCGGATATCTGCCGCGGCGGGTGTAACTGCGCGGGGCTATGTACTGCTTGTTTCGGGGAATGTATGAAAGTTGGCTGTGAGGGCAGGTGAAGGAGGGGGTGTTCTGTCGGCTAGCTTTGAGACGTTTGTTAAAGTACTGCGCGTCATCCACCAGGACATCCCGAAGACAAGTGTCGACTTTCTCGGTCTGGTCTTCTTCATCAGCTTCATCAGCTTCTTGCATCACTGCTTTAGCTTGTTTAACAAGTTCTCTCTTTCTCAGGACAGCCAGCAGAGCCTTATACTTTGCAGGGTAATCCTCCTTCATAATGTCTAGGACATCCTCTGTGAGGAGGCCAATGAATGAGAACGCAGAGTTAACTTCATTGAGTATTCCCAGGTCTAAAAGGTAGTTTCTCTCTTCTGCACCAATAGGATGTCTGTGTATGTCAGGGTATCTGAAATTTAAATCGAAATAAGTATACAACTATAAGTAGCTATATAGTAACTATATAGACAAAAGTCAGAAGCGATATAAACCCTGTTACCTACGATGGAAGTTCCTAGTTTGGAGGTAGTCTTTAACCTGCTCCTGCAGCAAGTACCAGTCTCCCGTTTCAGGAGGGTATTGCCACTCCACCATCCTCTCTACATGCATTGACGAGCTCATCTGCATATAGTACGGGATGTGATCCTGTGCACGCGTTAGCGTGGTCTCGGAACTTGGCCGCGTTGGCATGGGGTCCATACCACTGCCAGAACAGTCGCTGGGGAGAGAAGGACTTTAAACTTCACAATGTTTTGATATTATACGGTACATTTAATATTTATTATTTAGTTAAGGTAAGAAGAACTGTGTGAGTGTCGGATGTACATCATACACATATGGCGATGGATGTAATTTTATGAAATTATACAGAGGTAAAGTTTTAAAATAAGATAATCAGAACAATCTTAAAAACGAATCCCAAATACATACATTTAACGTCTACATAAATTAATAGGACTGGAAAGCAGATATATTCAATACTTTCCATGCACGTTGTGCAGTCGCTGGCTAAGATTTGCTCATGCAAAATGAAGAATTTTGCCCAAGAAAAAGTTTAGCAACTTTACAAGACCCAAATGAGGGTGCTGGGTGCTTGACTACCCGGATCACCAGTACCTGTCATAAGTAAAGGGAGTAGAAGATCTAGAGTCATTTCTTCCTGACCCTAACTTGAGGATCTCATCTTGGAACAATGTGCTCATCCTTGTCGGGACATCACGATTACATGATGACTAGGCTCTTCGGTTAAATTTGAAAATATTATACAACGCTTTGTACAATGCTTTGTACAATGCTTTGTACAAGGCTTTGTACAATGCCGTATACAAGGTTATAGTAATACAACTTTGTACATAGCACAATGCACCAAGGCATGGGTTTTAAAAATCCTAGTTTCATTGAATAGACAGTAAAACAGTTCTGAACTTTGAAGTCAATGAGAAGTTTGGCAGAGGAATCGTACGTTTAAGCGTGCGATGAAAAACAGATCGTGGAATTATTGGAAGTTCTGTCATATTCAAAGCTTCCATTGACAATTTTACTGATTGTTCCATTTTGTGCACAAAACAAAAAGTGTCTTCTTATACTTTGAACGTTAGAAACTAAAAATCACACCACGAAGTAAAGTGAAAAACAAGTGGTTTGAAAATATCAATCTTGTAAATTGTTCTATTAAAAATTATCCCTAGTTGTAAAATTCGGTAACATAAGAGCTGCCTAATGTTAGCAAGTTGCAACGTTCCTAATGTTAACTTGGCTTGAAGAATTGTCTAAGTGCATAGAAAACGGTTTTTTCCTTCACTCAGTGGAAAAAGCATTAAAGTGAGTATTTAAATATCTCAGTAATTAGATCCGAATGTCACAACTAAGGCCTGGGCTAAAGTTTGTCCAGCCAAGTCAAAATCATTACCTAAACCGATAATTCTTTTTCTAAACGAATTAATATAATACCTGACAGGATTGAATAAAAGCACAGTAACTGATATAATGGCACAAAACAAAGTTGTTCGATTGTTCAGATAAGTGATTGGTAATCCAGATTGCTGGCTGTTGCCTAAACAGGGCCACGCCCACCTAAAACTCTTCAGGGCTATTGCCTGCGCGCAGTTGGATCAATGCCAGCCATGTACAGTGCGTCCTCCTGTAGTAAAGGCCCAGCAGAGCCGGTCCCAGCGAGCGCTGGCCCGGGTCTATTGAAGTTGTTGGCCTGTGGGTAACTGTGCACTGATGTCCGATCATTAGTGATCGAGAGGAGGCCTCCTCCCCTCGGAGGACTTGGCCGATCCATTTCCATACGATCACGTGGGACAGACCCGACCATCGTCATGGACGACATCATCGCCCCGTACCCCTAGGAATATATATCAGGTCAGATTTCCCGGGTTGGTTGACATTTCCGAGGGAAAGTTTTGTGTCATCAAAATGAGACAGGTGTTCAATGTTCATACATCGATAGTAAGTTAAAGTTTACATTTAATAGTGACATGCTTGTGACAAGAAAATCCAGAAGCCGAGCAAACTTTTAGCTCAAATTTTAACTTGTATAAGGAAAAGAACCTGTATTTCCGAAAGTCTGGCGCCCCGCATGATAGCGTCCCTCATCTTATCCATCTTCTCTCGTATCTCCTGCTCGGCTTGTCTCAGACTAAACCGTTCCAAAACATTGATCGCCTCCATCGCGTCTCTTTTATCCAGGTCTTCCATCTGGGATTGTGTCGATGTTGGAGTGACTACAAGGGCGACTACGTGGGTGACTACAAGAGCGATTATAAGGTGGTGAAACAAGGTGAGGATTACAGGTTGCAATAAACAACCGTTCTATCTATATGAGCGTCAAGGATAAAAACTAGCGGTGATAATATGTACCCAGGACATCGGTAGTGCCCAGTGGTTAAAGTAAATGCATTTTATGTAGCGTTGAAGCTATGCATAGTCTTACAGTGTTGTATTTGCAAAACAGGATATGCAATGGGTTGCTCTGATATGCAGAATTATTAATTAAATCTTCAGTAATCGTTAAAAACCTACCATAGTTTAAAACCTTGAGAGTTGCAAGGTAGAAAGTTACAAAAGTGAGAAGATCCCAAAGAGACAATGGCAAAGTGGGACCCATATTCGTGGTTTTTATAGACATTACACTTACTGTACCTATGATACGGTATGTATTGAAATTTGATCCATTTACACGACAACACAGGTCGCATACCTCAAGACCACGTCCGGTATAGGGGTCGATTCTGAAGTCAGCTGGTCCTGGCTTGTATCTTTTGGCGGGAGGGAAGGGCTGCAGGCCTTGAAACTTGCCCATGTTGTCGCGATTCCAGTCGCAGTTTCTACCAAAGTCACCTGGACGGTCGTTCCGGGGGTGTTTTAGAGGCAGTCCTGCGGATTTTCTTGCCTCTTTGTTTTTAGCCTTCGAGATTGAGATGCTGAAATATACTACGGTGACGATCTTTCCTGGTCAGAGGTTTTGGACACTAATTTTCTAAAACAAATTTTAGTAATCAAATTGATCAAAATATTGTGATGAAATATTCTGACCTTAAATGCCTTTCGAGTCCAAAGAACCTGTCCCTCAGTTGTTTAGCCTCGTGTTTTTCAGAGTCCTTCTCAAGTTGCTCAACCTTGTAAGCAAAGAAGGAGAGCTTGTCCTTTTCTCGGGATTTAGGAGTGTTCTGTGTCACAATCTCGAACCACTCTTGGTAATGCTTTTTCTGAGGAGTTACAGTACAATCATCAATTAAGCGAATATATACATTAAATCTCTTTATGCCAGGTAGATTCTAAAATTGGGGAATCTTTGTGATGAGCACAAAATAGAGTCAAGTCGATTGATGTGAAGAAGGTACACACCAAATAAAACCGACGATGTTTGACACTGGTGAGATGGGCCAGCCTATCCAGGAAGCCGAACTGAGCTTCACAAGTTCCACACTTGAACCTTGCACCCTTACTTTGGTCGTTGTTCATTGGCTCGATGAAGTTCAGTCCAACAATGGGGATACCGGTGATGTTGAATGGTTTGCCGTACCCGTAGACGGCGGTGGCGGTGGAGCAATCTATCTCCTTGTAGTCTATTGGTCCAGATAGCTGTCCTGTTTGGAAGGTGTATACTGTTTTCACAACAACAGATTATACTATATCATCAGAAGTTTTTACTGACGCTGTGACTGTAATTTGTTTAGAGAACGGTCCAATGCAATAGAATGATTTCAAAGCAATTCAATTAACTAATACACACTTAGTTAATTGTTTAAGTGCGTTAGTTAATTATATAAGAATCACTCCAATCAAAATTATCGAGCACATTTTTTGCTGAACCCAGCACCACAATTCAAAGTAATTTCGAAGTAACAATGTTCAGCTTACCAGGAGCAGAAGCGCCGACTGGACTAGTATAATCTCCCGGAATGCCGATGGCATTGAGTGTCTCAGAGCACTTCTGGTGCTTCACCGAGACGTGATGAGCCTCCCAGTTTTTAGGGTTCTGTATGAGCTGAGAGCAGGCGGGACACATGGCCAGACCAGGACACATGACTTTAACTCTTCTCTCCACATGGTACAGATGTTCCTCGTCCTCGGTGTGGTGCTTTCTCGCTTCCTGGTTACAAACAGTTAGACTCGGAAAACTGAGAAGAGTGTTCTCTCTGAATCCTAGCCATTAATTGTCAGACTTGCGTTTAGCAATTATGAAACGGCGTTTTAGTTTTCTGAAAATTTGCACTAAATTAGCGAGATTATATATAAGATTAGCAAGAAAAGTAGAATTACTTTATGGCAGAATTATTGAGAGAAAATTTTTTAAGATAGATATTTCCGAAATCAAATCGGTGTGAATTGAGCAATTGTGATAATCTCAGGAGAAACCAACCTCTAAATCCTGTAAGCCCATGTTACAACTCCCACAAAAATAGGGTGCTTCCAGCTCCTTCTCCAGCTCATGTGCCGTGAAGTTTTTCTTAGAATGCGGCATTGCTTTACGTTTAATGGGGCTTGGTTAGTTTCAGTTTTGAAAAGCTATTATAACAGTGGTTAACAAACTGCAGATGATTAATTGAAAAATTCACGGTATTCAACTACAGAGTACGGACAATTCATGAAATATCTTATACAAAATAATATTTTCCACCGAGAGCCCTGAAGAAAACTCTTAACATTGTAAAAAATACAATCTTTGAAATGAAAGTCTGGTTAGCAAGAGTTGGATCTATTAAGAAATCAGTATGTTGAAAGCCCAGTTTAAATATTTGTTGCTATGATGCAGATGGATAAACTTTAGTTCAAAACGAGTCAATAAAAGTGCGGCCAAACTCCATAACTAGAAATAACCAACGATCTCACTGGGTCAATCAAAGCCAGCTATTCAATTTCTGTTCTAATCAATCAGTTAAACTTCAAAGATCATAGCGACTCCAAAAATTCTTCCACATTTCCATCACGTCGGCTGGGCAGAAGATTCTTTACTCATCACATAATCACATCAAACCTTAGCCAAACACTGGTTGTGCTCAGAGCTGAGATCGAAAACTGTTCTTCTAAACATTAATGATAAACAAACAAAAAATGTCACTCAAAACGGTCGCCTAGGACCTCGTCCTCTCATAACAGCCCCCTGAAAATAGAATAGAATAATCTTACTGATAACAGAAAACATAGAAAGTCGGAATATTGTTACAGTTATTATCAGAAAATGTTTTATGCGGTAACAATTTGCAACTGTTACGCTTACCTAGCTGCCCAGTGAAGCAGTGATCACTTTTGTTCTAGAATTTAAAACTTTGTGAGAGAGGTGAGAGATCAAATATATTGTAAGAATGTGATACCCTGGCACATGAAAACGACAGATACCGTAACCACTCATACGACTTCTAAACAGGGATTCAACTTTATCTTACCCGGTAGGCCAGAGGGGGGCGCACGTTTCCCCGACCTCGGAGAGGAGCAGTGTGTCTGGGAGGAGGAGGTAGTCTCGGGGGAGCCTCATGTTCATGGTAACCCACGTGGTACTGGTAAAAATTCAACTTTAGTTTGAATCGTGAATGCGAGTTAGGTAGGTGTCGATGTTTTGAGTACCAATGAATTGTTCAAGGCAAAAGTGCCCAAATGGGCAACAACCTCTAAAGCTTTTAAATGTACTAGCGTCTAGCACCTCAAATCACATTCCATTTCATCTTACGACATTTAGTTTTACTATTTAAAAGAACGTAACTACTGTAGAAAAACAGCTCTACAACATTGTTCATTGACCTCTAACCTCTCGAGTGCGCTGTCTCTTGACAGGAGGAAACTCTTGATAACCCTCTCCCTGGTAATAGTACTGAGCATCCTGCTGTCCATAGTCTGCACCTCCATTGTAGTAGGGATCATAAGCTTCTTCTTCATAACCGTAACCGTCAGCTCCACCTAAGGGCTGATAAGGTTCCTCACTCCAAAAACCACTTCCGTCATCGTATTGATGGTTGTAATATTCTTCCTGGCCATAGCCCTCACCCTGATATTCATGTTCCCAATAGTCCTCACCCTGATATCCAGGTTCCCAATAGTCCTCACCCTGATATCCAGGTTCCCAATAGTCCTCGGCTAGATAACCAAACGGAGGTCCAGAGTTTTTTGAGCCACCCCTCGGCTTAGGACCATTATTTCTTGATCTTCCTCTTTGAGCACCTCTGATATTTCTTTTTGGTGCACCTCTTGATGCACCTCTTTGGCTCCCTCCTGGTTGACCTTCACTGGCTCTGTTGGAGTCATTTGTAGATTCTCCAAATTTTGTATTAGAAGGATCCATTAGGTTTACAGATTTTCTTTTATCAGTATGATCAGCTTTATTCATTTCTGCTTTACTGGCCTCTGTATTACTTGTTTCAGGTTTTTCTACAGTAACTATGGGGTCTGTTGTTGATGTTGTTGAGTTTGCTGTTACAATACTTTCTAAATTCTGCCCACTTAATTTGTTAGCGTTTGTATTCTGATTACCAGCCTTCACTTTAGAACTCCAGCTTGATTTACCAGGATAATTTCTATTGCTACCAACCTTCTTTTTCTTATTATGAGGTTGGCCTGTGGACCCAACGACATATTTAGCGACATCTTCTTCACCCTCCTTAACGAAGACAATTGCTCCAGGCTTAGGCCTATAATATTGTGCCTTTCTGCGCTCTCTTTCGGTACGATCTTTTCCGATGCTGTGGCACGTAATATCTTATTGTAAAACAACAATTGGGAAAACTACTGAGGTAGGGTTGGGGCAGAGGCATAGCTGGGACAGGTCTGATCTTTATTGCAAGTTTTTGCAGTTATGACTTCCCCAGGTCTTCTATTAATCCAGCAATATATATATATTTTCAATATTTTTTCTATCTGTTCTTCGATCTATCTACCTCAACCTTGCCCCAACCTTGCCATAAATAAAAATCTATCTAAGAATTAGAAAACACACAAAAGTTTCGACGGTTTTTCAACAAAACAATTATAATTCACTATGCTTTTAGCATTTAAATGAGACGTGTCTTTCTTCATCATTATCTATAACTTTATGTATATATGTATTATATATAAGTAGGAGTATCTAAGATCTTACTTATGATCTTTCCTCTGGGTTGCTTGAATAGAGAACCGTTCTCTCAAAGCCTGTGCGGCTGCAGATTCACTTTGTTTTTCTCTTTCTTCAATTTTGTGAGCATAGAACATAAGTCGAAATTTCATCTGTATGACATATTCCGGGGGTATCTCCGTCACTGCTTTGTGCCAGGCTGGATAGTTCCTCCGCTACGTGAAATTTTCTATTAGATGTCGGTGATGATTCAAATTAGAATGTCTTCGAACACTGAGCAGTCAAGAGCTGCAGGCAAGATGGGAGACTATTTACAACTAGACAGTAGACACCACCTACCAGATAATTGAGCCAGTGTTCCACACTTCCAAGATGATTGCCTCGAAGCTCGAATGTAAATGTTTCCATGCACACCCTACACATAAACTTTTCCATAAGATTCTTGTGTCTTATTTCCTGTCCACGAGAGAGAGCGTGGATACTCTCTAGTCCGATAATAGGTATCCCAGCTCCCATCCTTCCGCCGTGGCCGTATCCGTAAGATGAGGCTCGCTTCATGTCTATTTCAGAGGGTGAAATAGGTAGCCCGATTTGTCCTGGAGATGGGTAGTTTTAGATGTAACATTGTATATGTAACATTGTATATGTAACACTGTGTATGTAACATTGTATATGTTACATTGTATATGTAACATTGTATATATGTAACATTTATATGTGTGTACAGTTGTCCACGTCATTTAGTTAGAATGCTAGTTGCATGTATAATTTGTCCGATAATAATGTCTGAGGTTTGCACGATCCAAAGTGGTTGAAAATCAAACGACGAATATAAGGTTATCGCCAGCATAACGACGCAACGTCTCGAAAATACTAGGGGAAATCTGGAGAATACCTGGACTGGAACAGCCAAGGGGCTCATCAAACTCTCCTTCGATGCCACACAACTTGAGAGATTGTTTTACCCGCTGGTGCTTGTCAGTCATCACGTGACTCTGCCAGCCGTACAGAGTTTGCACCAGACACGAGCATGCCTAACAAGCATTTTGTGTAGCACTTTTTACTTGGAGAATCTCGACCAATATTTAACATTTAACACAAGCTGCAAGCGTTGCACAATGTACATGCTGTGTCAATGATAGAAAACAGAAATTAACACTTTATAACAAACTGACAGCACAAAAGGCTAGTCCGGGGACCAAAGTGCCAATCTTCCTAGTGATGTGATAGTTGTGTTCCTCCGTCTCGTTGTGTCCCTCGAACTCCTTACAGATCGAGTTTTAATGAAGCAATGCGATATTGCTAGCACTCATTTTCATGAGAGATAAAACAAATCAAATACAGAACATTTCCTCATAAATTAAAAATATACACAGCAGAGCTACACTTAATTTTGGCTTCATAAATCACACAGAAGTAAAGGTCTAACCTCCTGAGTATCAAAGCCTATATGGCATGTTCCACAAAGGAAGCGTTTAGCCATCTGTATTTCAAGTTCTCTGATTTCAGCTCTTTTTCTGTCAGCTGATTTGCCATGGCTCTTTGTCTGAGGCATGTCTAATGCGAACGGGGACGTGTGTTAGTTGGTTAAAAGTATCTTTAAAATAGCATCTAAAAAGTATCTAAAGAATGATAAAAACGTTTTTAAGGAGGTGGAATAGTGACTCAGTCAGATTTCAGCTTGAATAAGTCAGGACATATTTAAATCTGGAATGGCCGAAAATTTCAATTTACTTTACTTGTCAAAATTATATCAAAATCGAATAAGTGATTTCATAATTTTGTCGGTATATGTTTTTAAATTTGTAGTGTCAGTTAGTAAAATTGTAACAAAAATAAATAACAGACGAATAGGTATTGGCCGTCCATAATCCAAAAAAGTTTAGAAATGAAATAGTTTTAACCAGTTAAAATTAGCCCACTTGATATTTATATAAGGTGTTGAATTCGGGTCGTAAAATTTAGAATGGGATATTCACAACTTTTGGATCTCTTTAAGCTCAATGGATTAGTCAGGCGGGTGGGATGATTAAATTTCTGACCTTGCAAAACAGACTTGCGTGCGGCCGTTTCCTTTTGGAACGGCTGCAGCGTAGTCAATATCATTGGCTGTGGCGGAGTGAAGTGACGTAATTTCCAACAAAATTACGATCTATCCATTTTTAAATAATATAGTTTCTAAAAATATTTGCTTTGGTTTCAAAATTTGGCGTGCCTTTGATTAAAATGGCTCAAAACTTCAAGTTTCGTACCAGTTTAAAGGCAAATAAAATACTTTTTTGAGATTTAGAATCAAAACACAGTGTGTTAAAAAATTGTTAACATACATTTCGTTTTCGGCTTTGGCATAAAAAGCAGTTTCACACTGATAACGCCGATTGAAAACGGCGGTGTCGGCATAGCCGAGAAACTATCGGCAGCGACTGCGCTCAGTGGTGACTGGTGGCTTGCAAGTCTGATACAAGAGTATGTTACAATAGGGCATATTCAAATTTCGAGTAAAAGGTTGTCTGAGTTTATGAAGTAGCTCCCAGCCATAAGAGTAGTACCGATTTACTGGTGTAAACATCTAAAGAAAAAATTGAGCCTCAAGAAACTTTCAACCTCAAACCAATTCAGCCATTTCATTGATTTTTAACCTTTGAAGATTAAATGGAGGCTGAGTTCAATAATGAACCAACTTCTATAGTCCCAATATAATTTTGTACTCGATTACCTAATTCCTAACATGGTAAATCTATGGCTACACAAAATGACGACTCTGATTACTAATGAATATCGTGTCGTTCTGCATTATAATTTATAAAAACCAGTCTTAAGAATTTTTTTGTGATAAGAAATAACTCGTGATAAAATTCTCACTTGATTATGTGTTAGATGAAGGATAAAAAGTTTTGCGAAAGGCACATGTTAAATTGGTCTGATAATGGGCATGTCAAAAACTTTGTCCAAAATCATATCATAAGTCGTTGTAAAAGTTATCTTAACCTATTATCAAATAGCAACTTGCAACTTTAAAGAGTACCTTAAGTTCATAAAAAGCTATGATAAATTTTTCAGCCAGGGGGCCATTATGGCTCCCTTAAGCTCCCGTTAGGTCTAGATAAATTCAGGATAATCTGAACTCGGTGGAAGTTTTGCATCCGAGTGTTGGTTCTGTTCGTCTGAGGGGAGATCTGGCCCCTAACTGCAAGGGAGAGACGATATTCAGGGATATGTTACCCCTGGCGAGGTCAAGAGTTCTTCTTGAGTCGCCATGCTCTTCGTCAGAGTGGATACCCTGATTTCCTGCATCCTGAGATTAAATTTTCTTTATCTAACAAAGGTAAAAAGGATTAGTTACGCTAATCAGTTTGTATGAAATAGTTTTGACTTTTGGACCAAAAAAAACAATCCCTAAGTACATAAATGCTATGCATATTATATTATATGTACCTATATGGCAATAAAGAGATACAGTGGACACGATCATACCTGCGCTAATAATTCATTGGAGGGCGAATTCCACGACCACGGCTCCGCATTACCTAATAAAACATTCATGATAATAAAAATCAAGAAAAAGCAACAGTTAAATAAAGTCCAAGGCAGGCAGGTTCACAGTTTAAACTTTGATCAGTAATCATGTTATATTGTATATGTGAATCAACTTACTCGCAAAGGTGGACCCATGTGGTTGAAGCCTGTTGGTGGTCTCATAGGCCTTGTCCCTGCAGGAGGTCCACGTGGGCGAAACATTCGGATAGTTGGACCTGTTCCCATTTGGGGTCTAGGAGGGAATCTAGGCATTCCCCTCGATCCTCTTGATCGGAAACCTCCTCTCATTCCTCTTAATGACTTGACAGATACCCCAGATTCGGAAAGGACTGCATTTTTCATCGATTCAATCTTATCCTTTATGCTCTGTTGGGCTTTACTCATAGCAAAGCTTTCTAGGACTTCAATCGCTTCAAGAGCTTTGGAGTAATCTTGGTTCTGTGGTTCCTGGGATTGGAAATAACGTAAATAGAGATTTGTCAGAAACCATCAAGAATCATTATCGCTAGTCCATGTAATTAAGTTGTATCACGTAATTAATTTGAGAATGTACCGAAGGTTAGGAACATTTAGTATCCAACTCAGTAAATCACGCGGCTCAAAAGATAATTAACTCCATTTAATAGTAGTTAGTTATAATTAAGTTTAATACCAATTGTTGAATTCAGAATTTATTCTGTCGATAAGTTTATTTACACATCAGACCTTAACAATGTTCTCAAACTATTTTTTCGGCTTAACTTTCAATTTCATTGCAAAACATAAGGAAAGACATAAAATAAGACTACATGACTCTTTCAGTACATGTCTCTTTCAGTACATGTCTCTTTCAGTACGTGTCTCTTTCAATTAAGTGCACTTTTTCAAGAACAAACGTCAGGTACAACGGTTTACGATCTCATTCACGACAATAAGGATCTGGACAGTGGACTAGCTAACTTTCTTCAGATGTAACAATTACGTGAAAATAGTAAGGTGTGAGCCAAATAACAAATTCTATTCGTAGCTTAATGTATGTTAGAGTAAGCACTTACTTTCATAATGTCAACAATCTCAAAATAATTATTCTCACCTCATATGGATCATAAGATTCATCCCAAACTTCATCACCACCCACGTCCAGTTGGTTTGTTGCTCCAGCAAAAGCATATGGATCTTCTTTAAACTTTTTGGACGTTATGTGAATGCTATTAGTAGGACGCTTTCCCAGACTGTGAGCAGGATCTAAGTCTCCACAATAGCCTTGCGCAGCACTTCCTTCTTCCATTGAAAAAGGGCTTCTTTGTGAAAATAACCTTGGAGGGCCCATACCACGCCCTCTGAAAGGTAACGTAGACACTGGAAGAGTGGAGAAAGGTAAACCACGTCTTGGAGGTCCAAATCGGGAGGGCGGCCTCATCATAAGCCTAGGCTGGCCCCTACTTGGGCCACCTCTACCTCTTGTCATTGTGATATGGCTACCCATGAGTGGTGGTCGTCCTCTGTTTATCATACCTCCTCTCATACCACTACGATTCTGGAGTGGTTCTGACATCTTCCTAGCCTGCTTCTGTTTGCTGTTTTGGTTAACATGTTACTAACTAACTATTTTTTCCATCGTTGATACTTGATATTTCACAATGAACAAATTACTAAAGAATCGTCAATAAAGATTACCATAATATAATTTGGGGACCCGGGACACTAAGGAGAAAAAAGCGTTTTGCCTTACTTGATATTTTTCTTCTGAGTCACTTCATTCACAAACTTGTTTCTCAGCTGCCTAGCAGTCTCTGTTTCAGAATCTATTTCCAACCTTTCCACTTGATGGGCGTACCACATGAGACGAAACAGCTTCCTGGTTTTCCAATTACTATCCATGCTTGTTACATCTGCATACCATGCCTCATAATACTTCTCCTGAAACATTTTATTTCATTCGAACAAAATCGACAACACTGAATAAAAAAATCATACAGATCCGAGATATTTAAATGTTTTATTAATATGTAAATTTTGGGGCATACCAAATACTTGGATCGATGATCCATTCCCGTGAGGTGTTTGCTTCTGTGTTCGAAAGTAAAAGTCACATCACATATACCACAATTGTACTTAGACATATCGTCTTTGTCGACAAGTTTTAACTCTGTGACATGATTCAGCCCTATAAGGGGCACGTTTTCACCAAGTTTGCCACCGTGACCATAACCGTATGAAGCAGATGTTTTCTGATCTATTTCAGACGGTTCAATTGGCAATCCAAGTTGACCTGAAGAACAGAACGCGAATAAACGAAAGATTTGGAATTCAGTCAAGACTTTATTTTTTGTACAAAGCCTGTTGGAAATAAAAGGTTACTCTAGTGATAAAATAGGGGTCAAAGACGAACCAGGTTTACTGCAACCAAGAGGTCTCCCATATTCACCATGAATGTCAATGGCATTAAGTGATTCAATACATTTGGCATGTTTGGCGGACTGCGAGTGGCTCTCCCATCCTCTGCTAGTTTGAATTAGACAAGAGCATGCTGGGCAGAATCCAAGACCGGGCACAAGAGCCTCAATTCTTCGGGTTATGTGGTAGTTGTGTTCTTCATCGTCACAATGGTCTGTGTACTCCTAAAGTAAGTATGTAATTTTTGTGAAAGCAACTAGGGTATCAATTTATTGTGAAAAAATTTAGAAATTAGAGGTCAGTATCTAAACTGTAAAGCCTAAACACTGATATAGATAAAAATTTTAATTCGAAATCAGTGATTATTTCGAACAGAACGAGAAAAGCAACCTCTATAGTCTGAAATCCAATGCTGCAACTTCCACAGTAAAAGCTCTTATCAAGCTGTACCTCCATTTCCTGAATTTCAGAAGCTTTTTCTTCTGCTCTTTTCATTGTATTGCGTACCATTTTGCTTGGAAATGATAGATTAAGTCGACCAACGAATCAATACATGTTATATCAAAAGATTAGAAGGATAGAGATAAAACGGTCATGTCAGGCATTTAATCAAGATCAAGAATTCGCCATAAAGCAGGTTCTGAACCATGTACATTTTAGATAACTTCGATTAGAACACAGATTGCAATATAAATTCTAGACACTGTTGTACACTACTCAGAGTTTGCTGATTTCAGAAAAGCTTCAAATTCATTAATATAACATTTTAGAAAAAACTGCAACCAACCTGGAATTACAATGAACTATAAATTTTTGATAACTGGACATTTAAATTTATTTACAATTTCATCAATAACACGAAAAAAGAGGAAAAATTTATTAACAAAAACAAAATTTAAGAAAATGTTGAACAATAACAACTTTCTTGATAAACACAAAAAAAATTATTTAACTTCAGATTTGATCTTAATTGCCAAATGGGTTCTACACTATTCTGGACTGTTGAGCTTCATCACAAGCTCTCAAAACCTCATCACTGATAACATCGTCATCAAACAAGTCTTCTTCCTCTGGAGTGCTAGAGGGCACAGGAGGACCATTCACCACAATTCGTTCATGTGTAGTTTTTAAGGGAGCAGGGATTAAATTTGGTTGGTGGTGCTGGTAAGGGTGATAAATAGTGCTGAAACTGTATTTTGATTGATCATTCACTCTACTTGGTTGATGTTTGTAGAAATGAGGACTTTGCCTAGGCATGCCATTATGACTCTGTGGCGTGGTGATTGTGAAGTTTTTGATGTATTGTCTCTTGCTTGTTATTTCAGAAATCATTGAGGCAATTTCATTTTCATAATTTTTGATACTTAGTTTGATATTTCGTATATGGTTGGCCTGAATAGAAGATAAAACGATATTCTTCAGCTCCTTTTTCAAATCATCTACTACACCATTGGTGCTTGACACTTTACTTTTCATCGAAATTACTCTGGAGTCTAGCTCTAGAAGCTCATCATTTTTAACACTCAACTGGCGTTTTAGTTCGTTGATATTTCCTTCAAGAGCTTGAAGCTCCATTTTATTGCTGCAAAATGTGTCATAGTTTTCAGGGTCAATTCGCCTAAGATTTGAATGGGCAGTTATGATATCATTTGAATGAAAACTCAACAGCTTAATAAGTTCTTCCCTCGATTTTTCATAAGAAATCAACATTTCATTGGATTCACATTTTATTGCAGAGACTGTGTCTCTCATTTCCTGGACCTGCACTTTCATAATTTTTTCTTTTTGCAGTAGAAGTTCTTTGTGGGCTATTTGATTTTCAATCTTAGCTCGAAGATCAACATTACTGAGGATCACATTTTTAGTGTGAATTGTCTGCTTGTCAATCTCCTTCTTAAACTCCGATATCTGCTGGTTCTTTTTCTTAATTTCGATACCTTTCGCTTTAAAAACACTTTCTGAATCCAAAATTTGCTGGAAAATAGTTCCCATAGTCTTATCTAAATGCAATTTATCATAAGACACTGAATAATAAAAAAGAACATGTATCTACTCTATTTATTTGCAATGATTTATTTACTTGATAATACAGGGTGGCTGTAAAAGCTTGTCATTATGTTTTCACCAATATATGCTGGGTTGCGATCAATTATGGCGAATTCTTAAGATTACTATATAAATTGTGTAATCGGCCAATGTAAGCCTTTAAAATGCATGCACTTATACAGAGAAAAAGCACTAGATACATATCGTTTTTTCTTTAATTAACAGAAGTAAAGTTTGAAATGTAATTATTTGCTCAATGATGTCAATCTGAATAATATTTTGCATTACATTACACGTTGTCAATTTCTATTATAAAAAATTCTACCTGCACATTGTACTATAAAAATTAAGCATGTACAACAAAATGATTAATATCTTTGAATACATCAACAGGGCTGAGGACACAATTCGAAATCCCACATCTATAACAGGCAAATCGTCGTCATAAGGCAAAAAAGGATTGTTAAAGCTGCTGAAATATACGTTCTATCGTTAATACATTGTACAATTTATTCATCAAAGTCATACTAAGTTCTTCTACCTCTGCCACTACCTCTACCACGACCTCGACCTCGACCTCCCCCTCGTCCTTTCCATTTTCCACCCCATGATCCCCACTTTTTCTTTCTTGGGCTCTTTCCAGGACTCTTCACTTTCTTTTTTGTATAAGATTTGGATGATTCCTGGGCATCAAAGACTGTCACAAGTTTGAATGCAATTAAAATGATTTACAGAAGATGCTCTAGCTTCATTAATTGTCTACCTCTACACACAATGCAAATCATGAAACTTTAAAATCCTTTTCAGTACTCTGATATCATTTAATTTGCAACCTACTTACCTTGAATTGATTTTGAAAGTCGATGAATCCATTTGACTTGAGGGGAGGAAGGGAGAAAGAGTCGTGATCATGACCTGCTTCATCAAATACAGAGTCATCTATTATAAACCCACCACTTCCATCAGGTACGACAGCCCCTTCAACACTACCTGATCCCTTTTCAGGAGAGGAAGATGCCTGATAGGATAAAAGGAAATCATAAAGCTGAAAATAAAATTCAAGAATGCCTAATATTCAGAACTGACATGCCATTAAATTTATTAAGTATAGTAGTTACAGTAAAACGATGTTAGACTGAGAACCTAACTATAGATTTCTAAAAACTGTGTAATCTAAAGGTATACATAAAAAAACTAACATTTGCCAGAAATGGGTGTAGCTGAAACCCACTCAAAGAACTAGACAACTTAGATTTTCCTTTGGATTGATTTAAAGAGTCTGTATTAGGAGATGAACTTTTGGAGGAAGAGCATTTTTCCTTTAGAAGCATCTGCACTGAAGAGCCAGGGTGGTTACCAGTATTTCTTAAGCACCCACGAACTCTAATCTCTCCAAACTCCGGGTAAGGGGACAAATTAAGGAGTAGAGCTTCTTTTGAAACATTCCCTGTTGGTTCATGCTTTGTTTTTACTAAGCTTGTCTTCTTCCTTTTAGCAGGATGACTGGATGAACCTTTGTCAAACGAACTTTGAAGATCCCAAGATGAGCGTTTGGATGATAGAGATTTTTCAGCCATTGTATTTACATCATAATCACTATCAAAGATTTCTGGATCATGCAAGTATTGCCTGGGATAATGATTAATAAATGATTTAAGATAAGAATTATTTACATATCAATTGAAGCTCAGTGCTCCAGTGAAACTTATAAGCTACATAAAACCAGGCCAAATTAAAATTTTACCTTTTTTCCTCTTGAGAGCTCATTATATTCAAAACTTCGACAGATGCGCTGTCAGCACAAGAATCTGCGTGTTGTTCTATTTTGTCCTTAGCTATGGAATCGTAACAAATAGGACATTTAACAAGCTCTTGGGGTGCTTTATCTTCCTGATAAATGTAAGTTATGACAAAAACATACTGCCATCCTGACACCTTAATTTAAGCATTTCTAATATTAACTGTACATGTACAAATATTTCAAGAGTTTTTTATCAATGTGATGTAATGCCTCCTTACTTTTAAGCTATGATTTATATTTTGCAATACCAATTTTGATAAAGTAGGTTGAGGTCCAGCCTGGTGGTCTTCACCGGGATTTCTCTGAGTAAAAGATAGTAAACTGAGCTGATTCCTTTTTTTGGCACTTTTTAAAGGCATTTTAATCTTCTTACTTTCCTGAAAATCTTCTGAAAGAAATAAGAATTGTTTAATACAGATAAGTTGAATAGTAAATTTATGTTCTTACTAATTATATCATCATTATGTTTTGTTATGTCTATTATGTATCGTTGAGTTTATGTATAGAATTTAATAATTACCACCAAGTATTACATATTGATCCACACTAAAAATCCCTTAAATGAATCATACAGCAAACATTAAACAAGATTGAGACCAACACAAAATAGTGTCTTTATAATTTAATAACCTTCATCTGAGAGGATCAGCAACTTGTTTTTTGAACTCTGAAACAGAAATTTACTTTTGTCAATCTTAGTATGTATAAAAAGTTCTAATAGTTCTTACATTTAAATTTACTTATAATCAGTTGGGAATTATTGAAGGCCTAGCCACTTCTCAGCAATGAAAAACCAGCCATCAAGGGTCAATATGGCTCACCCCTGCTGCATGTCAGGGCTTACTAAAGAAAACATGAAAAATTGAAGGGGGCTACCCTTTAAATTTTCAAATCAAGTGTAATTGGAGTCAATCCCCCCCCTGATTATGTTTTCAGCACCTTACCCCTCCCCTACTGAAACTGACAAATATAATCTCTAATTTTGAATCACTGTATTTGTCACCAAAGCATTTACAGTTGCATTAAAGGGGCAATCTGGAAGAAACTGGGAAAGGAGCCCCTGCCTTCTGCTCACACACCACCAACCCATCATAAATTCACCCCTAAAGACACCTAAGGTTAAATGTGAGTTCATTATCATGATCTCTAAGGATTTCCTACAGTTGACAGTATAAAAAATTATCAAAACCTGCTGCTTTTTGTAAGAACACATGACCATATCAATGAAAACTGGCCACATAGCCTGAGAATTATTAGCCAAAAAATTGAATGATTTGGTAGACTCTTGTGTAGGTAACCCAATGAATGATAGTCACCTTTCTAAGATTCAGTTGAGAACCAAATTCACTATCATCTGATGACGAATTAATTCTTGCGGACATTTCTGTAAATCAAAACTTTATTATAAAATAACTTGACATTGAATCAGCTCATGCATTGAATTGTGACTAGGAGTAAAAGTCATAACATAAGTCTCAAACCTAAAATAGTCATAGTCGCAGAAAAGACACTTAACCCAAAATTTTTGAACCTGGAAACTATTCTCAATCTATTTCTCGTCCAATTTTAGCCCAGATTCTAGAAAAAGTTGCTACCCCCTAGTATTACAACATTAAGTGGTATACCATCCGAATTTGATAGTTTCAGAGCCGAAAAATGATCGCGTGACCCCTCATAAGCCCAAAAATAGAAATCTTTAACACTGAGCTAGGAGAAAAGTTAGGCAAGTATTTTGACGTAAAATTTGACGAGGAATCCGAATTTGATGTTTTCTAATCTGAAAAATGACCAAATGACCGCTTAAGTGACCCCTTATAAAACCCAAAATTGGAAATTTTAACTTAGAGCTAGAAGAAAAGTTAGACCTACATTTTGTATAAAATTTAACGACGAATCCGATGGTGGCAGTTTTGAAGCTCAAAAACCTTATATGGCCCCCTATATGGCCCTTATCCTTGTAGCCAAAAATGAAAACATTAAACTTGGAGGTAGGAGAAAAGTTAGACTAGTAATTTCACAGAAAATTTGACAAGGAATCCGAATTAAAAGTTTGAAGCCGAAAACATATCACGTGACCCCCTAAGTGACCCCTCATTCTTGAGCTAGAAGAAAAGTTAGACCAGCATTTAGATGTGAAATTACAAGGAATCTGAAAACCACGTGTCTTTTCTGGCTGGAGGCACGCTTTGCGACTGATTTAGGTTTACATTGAGTATTGAAAATCAAGTCTAAACAATATCATATATGAATTATAGAAAGGATACGGCCATCAACTCAAAACAATAATTAAACTGAAAGGAATCGAGTCAAAGCCAGTGCTGGGTCCACCATGTTATGGTGCTGGAGTTAGCTAGGGCACATTTACTTTATCACAGTTTGGAAACAATTTTGTTGGCTGCATGAACTAGAATGATGTTTATAGCAACGAGAGATATCCATTGTGGACACACACCGGTAAATAAGTGGAGTCATTTAGCCGAAATATTTCAAAATAATCTATAGAGACTAGGATTTCAACTTTATCTCATTACGAGTAATACACACACATGCCAACAAGGGTTTCTTAAAATTTTCAATAAATCTTGAAACTGAAAGTTTGAAAAAATATACCTGCAGGCAAAAGAGATTCCGCTGTTATTACTGCCGCCGGAGTCGGATATGAAAATCTTAAGTGAATGTACATGTAATTTTCATTGCGGAGTTTAAAATGCTGCTTAACTAAGCAAAGGTCCTGCTGTGCAGTATTTTCAATACTCACGTGAAAAACAATATTCGTTTTCATAACGGTATATTGGAAGAGGTGTAAAGGAAGAGGGGTAATGAATGAAATTCTATTGTCCATTACACATATCACTACAAATGCACTGCGCGATGTGCCTTGTTATACGGTTAACGGGCAATGCGCGTCTAGAATTCCTTCGAAATTCGCCAGGCCAGAATTCCTTCGAAATTCGCCAGGCCATGGCCAGAAATGCGTGCGAGCGCGTTATCAACCTTGAACCTACAACTCGTGCTCGCAGCTTGTAGGTTGATAACCTACTGTCGCGGCCATCACGCGCTGTCACGCATTTCTGGCCTGGCGACAGGCCAGAAGAAATTCTAGACGCGCATCCGCGCATCGCCCGTTGACTCGCAGCTTGCTGCTATCCTGGCGTTGACGAGATTATATCCGTCTAACGTTCTAACGAAACGTTCAGCTTTAGCTGCGTGAGTCGGGTATCACCGCGACAATCCTGGCGCGTTTCGTTAAAAAGTTAAACGGATTTCATTTCGTCTATCCGAACCTCATTCGAGGATGCGCGCTGGCGCTGCTGTACAACGCGTAAAAATTACCTCAGTCCTTGTTGCTTTCAATCGGAG
>JH153406.1:144106-155045 GCA_000226015.1 Mnemiopsis leidyi
GACGTTGCCTGACCTGCTGCCGCGAAGCGGCAGCCCCCCGCGCGCAAAGCCGCAACGCAAGGCAAGCCGCGCGGCAGCAGGTCAGACAACGTCTGACAAAAAAATTGTGCACAATATGGAGGTTATGCGGCTTCAATATTGGTTTGGTAGATTCTTTGTCTTATATCACGTTCGCACGCGCTAGAGGCTGTTTCTTCGCGGCAGCAGTGCTAGGCAACGTTTAGCAATAGATTTTTTGGCATAAAATTTGCTAAAAGTTTCACCGCGACAAGGGTGGTGGGGATGAAATGAGCCAATATCTAAAATCAATGTTATAGTGAATTGCATCCTAAAATCTTGTCGCGGTTAAGTAATCTCATCAACGTTAGAACGGTAGTCAAAAATAATCTCGTCACCAGTCACGTTTCAGTAAAATTTCACTCGACTTCAGACTTGAAAACGGCCCGCAACGTGAGGCGCCGAAGGCTGCCGCTTTGCGGCAGTAGGGCTAGGCAACGTGTAGCAAAGGCTGCCGCAGGCCGAGCTATTACTTGCTAAACCAGAATTATAGCCTTGTCTCACGTTGTGGCCGCGCGCTTCGCGCGCGCCGGAGGCTGCCGCGTCACGGCAGCAGAGCTATGTAACATGTAATTATAGCAATTATAGCCCGTACGTGCGTGCCCGACTCCAAATTCGGATAGGTCGCCAGCTTTCCCATTTCCCTCACAACCAATTTAGGGACCTCCTCAAGTCCTCATACTTATTAACTCATAGAAAACTGTCAGTTTAACTTATATTTGTCGAGATGTTACCTGATTCGCGCGCGGCTCAACGGGCGATGCGCGTCTAGAATTTCTTCGAAATTCGCCAGGCCAGAATTATGCGTGAGAGCGTGTGATGGCCGCGACAGTAGGTTATCAATCTACAACGCGCGGCTCGCAGCATTGCTGCTCTCTTGGCGAGACGTTAGAACGTTAGACGGATATCATATCGTCGAACTTACATTTGTTGTACAGCAGCGCGCACCCTCCCGTCATTTTATTCTCCGGGAGGGTCGGACAAAGTCAGACAAGCCTTGCACTTGCGTTTCGGCAGCAGGTCAGGCAACGTCTGACAACACTTGTTTGACTTTGTCCGACCCTCATTGGAAGCGGAGAATAAAATGACGGGAGGGCTTGCTACACGTTGCATTGTCTGACTTCGTCCGACCCTCATTCGAAGCGAATAGAGGAATATGGGAATAAAATGACAGGAGGGTGCGCGTTGCCGTACAACACGTTGCATAGCCCTGCTGCCGCGAAGTGGCAGCCTCCGGCGCGCGCGAAAAGGGTCACAACGTGAGACAAGGGAGGGCCGGGTGCGCGTTGTACGGCAGGTTAAAACAATACAAGGATATACGTGTTTGGTAAGCATGAAAGTTATTGTCAAGGGACAAGAAGTATAATTGGTGGGGATGAAATGTGCCAATATCTAAAATCAATGTTTTAGTGAATTGCACCCTTAAAACTTGTCGCGGTGATATACAATATAATCTCGTCAACGTTAGACAAACATAATCTCGTCATGTTTCACTTTCAGTGAAATTACATTCGAGTTCGACTTGAGAAAACGGCCCGCAACGTGATGCTGCCGCAGGCCGCTATTACTTGCTAAACCAAAATAATAGCCCGTACGTGCGTGCGCGACTCCATTGTCCATATTTGGACAGGTCGCCAGCTCGCCCTCACAACAGATCTAGGGACCTCCCCATACTTATTAACTCATAGAAAACTGTCAGTTTAACTTATATTTGACGAGATCGATGATATCTTTCTGCGAGAGTCGGCAGGAACCGCGACAGACTAAAATTAACAATTACAAATACATTCGACAAGAAAAACCACAGATAAAAGTTTTTACTCTACTAAATTCGATTTTGATCTTACAATCGCATATCTACATATAATCAAACATGTCTCGCGTTACCCTCAATAAAAACAATACATAAATTAGATAAAAAGAAGGGATTTCGACCAGAAGAGCGGCATACCATTGGGAACAAAACTCAAGGGCATCGAGAGGAGACTTATCGGTAAGTTACTTTCCCAAAGAAATGTGTAAACGCCACAAAGATGCATTGTTTGCTCTACCAAAAGACATTTAAAGACTTCTTTCTCATCTGTCATAGAAATAGCTGGACTGATCAGATCATATGCAGAAATGAATACAAAATGAACACTGAAAAAACTTGTTCTAATTTCTATAAATAGTAAATACTTGTTACTGTACAACGACACGAGTTACGATTTTTACAAATAAAAATGAAAAATGCGATTTGGTACCGTTAATTTCATCTATAAAGATGAAATACAAATGCGAGGGGAATTGTCGATCTTAAATATCTACAACCAGAGCATTGAGCAGTGAGCACCGTTCACATATGATATTGATAAGATATTGATAAGAAGCGATCGATTCCAAAAAATAAGCTCGCGCTATAAAGTCTTGTTCAAGGCAGTCATTATAAAAATAAAAACTGAAACTATCAGCTCAATGTTTGTCCGACACCCCCTTCAAATAAAATACCCAGTGTATCGTTTGTCCGGAGGTGCTCTTGGGGTTTGTGATGATCAACTTTCCAGTTTGTACTGGTAGAGCTTGCCCGCTGAAACAATTTTGTGTTAGTTAAATGTTACTGAAACAATGTTTTGTTAGTTAAATGTTAAATTATGTGTTAGTTTAATGCTGCAATGGAGTATGAAATAATAATAATATGCGAGTATGAACATCATCACAATTACGACCAACTTTTGGTTGTCCGGCATTTGACTTTGAGACAGAGTGGTTACCGGGTTATTCGCTTTAAGAAAGCTACAAAATTCCAGGAAAATTTTAGCTGAAATTTCAAGTGTGACTTCAGCTCCGCTCAAAGCGAGAGCCACGTACCAAAATGCTTCATAAGTGATTAAAGCTACTTGAAACCATATCACATAGTAATGTGTGATCAGGAGTCATGGCGTTTTAGAGAATAATTGTGGAGAATAACTACAGATATCAATCTACGGGTACCATTCTGCGACTTCTATCACAAATCTGAATGTTCAACGTAGAATTGATTAAGAATGATGGAAGTGGCAGTGCCATCTAGAAACAGAGACTTATAAGTTGGGTTATATACTTATGCTTATATAATTATAAATAGAAACTCTGTCATTCACGTGTGGGAGACATTAATTCAGCGCTCGTGAGAATTGCTAATTCTGCTGTGACCTTTACGACCAGCTTGGCTTAACACTAAAAGTTCCTAGAATTGTTTTAAATCTGATTTATAAAGTCACAGTCAATTTAGAGTAACAACTAAAATTAAAGTAACGGCTGGATATTATTATTTTGTCACAGAGAAATTCATTTAGGAAGAGAAAGATATTTTGGGGATGGGTTACAAATTTTTTGTATCACATGACGGCTCTTTGCAAATGACCACATGCAATAAAGCTATGCTATCACGTGAAATAAGCAATCTTTCACAAAATGCCGTTCCATGTAATATGCTTCCAGAGAGAACGGCAATAGAAAAAGCTCAAATTCCGAATAAGGAACCGACCGGAAATCCGACCATAAAGCTCAAATTCCGAATAAGGAACCGACCGGAAATCCGACCAAAAAGCTCAAATTCCAAATAAGGAACCGACCGGTAATCCGACCAAACACGATTCCTGCTTTTAAGTATGGTTCCCCTCCAATCTCAAACGATCTGCTTTAGTCTTAAATAGTTATATTCAGATCCTACTTTTCTTTTAACTAAACCTACGAAAATATTCGGACTGCATTGCTGCTTATGTTATTTATTAACAACAGTAAATGTCTCTACCGTTAACGGGGCTGAACAAGCAGATTATCGGCGTTTAACTGCCAGCCGCTTCGCTCGAGACTTGGCAATCCCGGCCTCTCTTTAAGTGTTTTACTATTCGAGCAAGTCTTTGAACAAATGAGTCTGTATATTCAAATATATTTTGTGTCTCAGCGCCGCCGTATGCCTGCACCGAGATCGATTTTTGTGAGTTTATGGTTGCACATTACTGTGTGGTCAATGGCCATGGTTATATACAGTCAGGTTACAGGTTGTTACGGTTACATACAGTTAGGTTGTTTTTTTACATAAAGTCAAGTTGTAATGGTGACAATATACAGTCAGGTTGTTATGGTTACATACAGTCAGGTTGTCATGGTTACCTACAGTCGGGTTGTCATGGTTACATACAGTCAGGTTGTCATGGTTACATACAGTCAGGTTGTTATGGTTACATACAGTCAGGTTGTCATGGTTACATACAGTCCGGTTGTCATGGTTACATACAGTCAGGTTGTCATGGTTACATACAGTCCGGTTGTCATGGTTACAAAGAGTCAGGTTGTCATGGTTACATAGTATGAACAGTCAGGTTGTTAAGGTTACATACAGCCAGGTTGTCATGGTTAAATAAAGTCAGGTTGTAAAGGTTACATACAGGTTGTCATGGTTACATACAGTCAAGTTGTTAAGGCTACATACAGGTTGTCATGGTTACATAAAGTCAGGTTACATAAATATTACAGAACACACAGACAAACTCACCTGGGACTTCCGTTGTAAGTGACCATAATGTTAATGGTCTTCTTAGCTCTTATCAGTTCGGACTGTTTCACAGAGAACAGCGAATTATCCACAGATAGAAGGAATGTTGTTGGAGTTGGGAACACGTTCTTGAACTGAACTGGAATGCTCTGACCAGCTCTGATGGTGAAGGGTCCTTGTGGTTTTGGCTGATGGCAATGTCCGATCAGAGGGAAGATGTATTCCCCGCCGCCTCCTGAAATTTTGTTTTCTAAAGTTTTAATTTGAGAATGTGTGAGTTCTAAATCTTAAGTTTTTCATAGTGGGTACTGGGCTCCCGGCTTTCGAACACCAACTTTCCCCCTTCAGAGAAACAAAGTTGATATTAATATATCAACATAAACTTGGTTAATCTGAAAGGGGAAATTTGGTTAAGACTTTCATATGTAAGTTTCTACGGTATGGGAGCTTAGCGACCTCGTATAAAAATCAAAAATTATTTTATAATTTAGAATGTGCATCAATGTAATATTGTAAATTAGAACGACAATTGCAATCAAGAGGTTTTTCTGAGCTTCTAATTTCTGTGACTGATCCAATTTTATTGGAAGGGGTGTTAGAATTAAACATAAAATAAATCCCCACCTATTTGAAATCAAATTGACAGTTCCCCTTGTAATTGTACAAGCCTCGCCAATACCGACAATCGTCAATTGATCGAGCAACACATTTGGTGTCCCTTCGTTATGTCCAATATAGAATTTTGATTGCTTATAGAATTTTGATAGAATTTTGATAGAATTTTGATAGAATTTTTTTGATTGAATTGCATGAAGCACATAGAATTTTATCTTATTCCAACGGAGACGCAGCATCAATGCCACAACATAGCGTCGTTTGATAATGTCAACGGCCAATAATAAACAAAATGATCGTAGAAGGGTGTCGCACCAGAGATTTTAATCCACCAAATTCGTATATTTGAGTTTTGAGTTATTGAGCGTGCGCAATTGCATGGTGCATATCTATAATTTCTTAAACAAAGTAGGAATTTGTACAATTTATGTTATAAAACGAATGATAACCAGGAATTTTAAGATTTAATCCAAGTAATCAAAGTATAAGCCACCAAGAATAAACTGTGTTGCCCAGTATGTTTACGGTAAAATTTTATTGACTGTCCGTTCCATCGTCGAAGGAAAACTTATCTAAGGTTTATAAAGGTCGTCAACTTTAATGCATTTGCGAAATCTCACCTGAGGAAACAATGAGCGTTCCCTTGGAATCTCCGAGCTGTGACGGCTCGAACGTGACCTCGATGGTAACCTCAGTGCCACCCACGCCCCCGCTGGTGGCGGGCTGGGTATTCTTCTCCACGTGGAAGTCGGCGTTGTCTGTTTTGCTAGTATAGTCCACCTTGGTCTTGCTGTAGTTGATGAGTCGGGCTTGTAGCACCTGACTGTTCCCGAGACCAGTCTTGAAGATCAGAGCTCGCTCCGGACCTGCCGGAGTCGCCAGTAGTTCGACCTGACGGTTTTAGTCGGTTTATGTGTTGGTACTTCGGTTTTAGTTGGTTTATGTGTTTTGTACTTCAATTATAGTCGGTTTATGTGTTTTGTACTTCAATTAAAAAATTATTTCAATCGATAGGAGTATCTTTTTTTCACGAGATAACACACTTGCTGGACTATAGTATCAAGTGTTCATAGAATTATGTAGATCATGAAACTTGACAGAAAGCAGTGTTACCTCGTATATATACTGTCCCAGATCGACCGAGTTGAAGACAATTTTGGCGTCGCTCCGACCCGCTTTGAGAGGCATGTACTCGAAAGAGAAGAGTCCCTCCGAACTGGCGGGGACAGTGAAGGTCGGGAGGAGGGAAATCTCGGTGGAGTTGTGAAGCTGAGTGTTGAGGGTTACAGACACCGACAGGGGGTTGTACAGTGGGATGGTGTGACTGACGGACTGACGGACTGGCGCCGTCAGTTTTATCGTGTCTATAACACCGGCCGTCGAAACTTTGTAGGTAACGAAGTAGAATTGGAACTCGCCGCTCTGTTCGTTCTTAAATGTTATCTGCGAGGTATGAGGAGTTAGCTAAGACTGATATCGAGAGTTCTGAATTCCACCCTTTAGTATAGTTGTATATCAGCTATCTACCTGGGAATTATACTATATATTTGTTATAGAAAGTTCACAATCCACAACCAAGTTGACAATATGGGAATACAAAATCGCTACCTCCTCCACATTTTGATCAACAACGCATGGACGTAAGTTAAATTATCGTCGTAAAGCACGCTTTGTCTAGACTTCTTAAATTCGCATAACTACATGTCACATCGTTTACCCTACAATTTCTGCTTAACCCTCCTAAACTGTGTTGCCACCTGGTTTTTTAACCAAATAGTCAGAAATGTAACGCAGTGAAGCAGCATGGCGTACAAACCACATTTCGTTACCTTTGAGTGGACGTTTCCCTCCTTGTACGCCTCGAAGTGTAACTTGTAGTCCCTCTCGCTGAGACCCGGAACGTCTATGTAGTCGAATCCCTTTAGGTTCGTGGCAGGGTCGGGTCGATCTGGCTTCAGGATTTCTCTGATGACAATAAATCGCTGGGGTACACGCAGCCAATTGTGTACTCGAAGAGTCTGAAAATGGAAAGTGATATCTTGGAAAACGTTTCAAAAAAGTTGCCGTTTTTTACGCGCCTGTAAGTTACACTTTGTAGGGAGTTTTTTACGCGCCTGTACGTTACACTTTGTAGGGAGTTTTGACCTACTTTGATCGATGGGCCAGCAGAAATATTCGAATTTACAAAAATCAATTCATGAGCTGTACGACAACTAATATTGCAGTTATTGTAACGACATTAACTCAGTATACTGATAAAGAGGTAAGGTAGCTATATAAATACCTCAGTATGCTGAGTTTTAAGGTAGCTATATAAATACCTCAGTATGTTGAGTTTTGCCGGAATGTCGATAGGTAAGGTAGCTATATAAATACCTCAGTATGTTGAGTTTTTGCCGGAATGTCGATAGGTAAGGTAGCTATAGGTCTCGGCTGATCACTAAATCCTGTCATGTTGTACAACAAGCCAGTTCCGTCCGGAAGAGGGAAGAATATCGAACCCTGAAATATTTGACCAATCACGAACCGTCTTGTGGATGTTACAACGTGCAGATTGTACTATGTCACATGACTTAGCTTAAGTTTGAAGCTAGTCATGGTCACATATGCCTCAAATGTTGAGGTCTAGCGCTAAACGGGCAACTCTCATTGATGTAATATAAATAACTTATTGAAGTAACTCATCAGTCCGGTCATTTCACCGAACAGTGAAAGACAAGAGATTTGCAGCCGCATCTATATAGAATATTGCACTGAGGCATGGTTACATCATATAGTCTTTTGTAAAAAAGCCAGAGAACTAATAGCTTGGATTCAAGTCCGTTTAGCATGGGTTTCTTGGAAAACTCATTATAACTCTTTCAGCTAGATTTTCTTCTTTAGACAGAAACGTTTTTGATGACGCTTCGAAAAGCATTTAAACCAATATGCCAACAAATGATGCGAAAGGTAATGCCACGTAAAGGTTTTAAACATTAAATACTGTAAACGGCTTAACGTCAAGTACAGTTTTAGGACAGGTGTTATTGGAGGATCTTCAAATGTCAAATTTGTTTTAGACTATTTTTTTAATAGTTGTGATCGTAGCAGTGGCTAATTCTACATATTCGTCAAAAATGAGTTTATGGTTGACGCGTTTTGTTAAGCGTAAAACGATGGTGGACAGGTCACAGGATCACTCTTTTACTAAGGTAAAGATGTAACAAGCGAACCGAAAGTTGGCACAAACTTAAGATTTTTTAGGTTTTGGTGTTTAGTATTGAGGGCAAGCAATAGCACTAACTTTTTATTGAGTGTTGAATGTAACAAGTTTATACAGTTTTAGAATTTATAATTAGTATTCAAATTCATGTGATTTATTGCTTTATTACGGTAATCAAATGTAATAAAATGATAAATGTCGTTCACAAACTGCACAGTCAACAATTTTAACAAATCGACAGTTCAGGATGTTAATTTTCTGGAAGTTGGTGATCTTGGAGGACGCCCCACTTTACAACAAAGACTTCTCCTCTTCTCACCACGCAGAGAGCCTACTCGCCACCTTAGGAAACAAGACGTACGTGCCGACCAGGACGGACAAGTTGATAAACCAGGTAGCGGGAACAACCTTGATGGCGTGTTTCGTCCTGTCATCCACCCTCAACTATCTGGTCTACCGTTTCAACAAGTTGAAACAAGCTAACCTCACCAACTTTCTCTTCAAGAGCTTGTCCCTGGTAGACCTCCTGACGACGGTCTACGCACCCTGGCTTTATGCCAGCTTGATGTTCTCTTCGGAGCTGTATCCTTGTCGGAACACACTGGCGACCTTTACCCGGCAGCTGGTGTGTATCCTTGGCTGCACCTCCCAAGTTATCACCTGGATGCTGGCAGTGACCCGCTTCTTCAGAGTCATCCTTCCCTTCGCCAGGATCGGTAAGAAGTTCATCCTGGTTTACATCGCGGTGTACTGCGGGCTGATGACGGTGAACAGTACCTGCTCTCTAGCCGTCCAGATCACGGGAACCGGGGAGAGAATGATCATGTCAGTCCTGGTGCACTTCTGCTTCCTCGTCAACCTGGTGCACTGCAGCACCGGGATCATCTTCTCTATCGTGACATCGGTCTACCTGGTGTGGTGCACTTACATTCAGACACTGACCCTTCGACAGACATTCCAGGAGCCCCTGGGCAGAAGTATTCCCATGATACGACAGAGAATGAGGAGTTGCGTCACCATCCTTCTCATGAACATTCCTTATCTCACTTCAATTTGTTTTATTGCCTACGCCAATGCCAAACCTGGACAGATAAGCTTTCATGACGTATTGTTTGGGTTTCTTCCCATCCTGACTTCTACGATAAACCCCATCATAGTGACTGCCAGGAACTACAGGAAGATGAAGACAGCTATACTCCAGCCACAAAGAGCCTCTAAGAGGAGCTACGTAAGGAGCTACGAGGACGTGGGTGCGACCGATACGTCGAGAGTTGCCAAATCTCCACATCTGCCCACGTGGAACACATCGCCCGCGCCGCGCAGAGCCAGGAAGTGGAACGTTCCTCCTTCTCCAGTAACGGTGCGAGTGTCGATACAGACCGGGAAGGAGGGGAAGGAGACGGAGGGAGATGTCCCGGGTGGCTACTCCGTGGAGATGGCCACGTCAACCTGCACTAACTCCCCTCATCCTCTGGACACTACAACTATTTCTGTGAAGACTACGTTTTGTAACAGACGTTTTCATCGCGAAACGGCGTTTTAGATAAATGTTTGAAATGTAAGATATAGAGAGTTTGACGCCTTGAAAATGGAAAAACTGCATCTGTGTTTGTTGTACATTTCATAAATGAATTTGAAATAATAAGCACCAAGCGCTGTCCAAATTCAGAATGCCAAGAAAAGTATGTGGTAAAATCAATTTTTTATAAGATGAATATTTATGTTTTTTTGAGTAGAAAACCGAGATAAGACTTATCAATTTTATCAAATATTTGTCATATTTATCTTATATTCAGAAACTGCAATCTCGACGATCATCTTTTTTCTTTTACTCTTTAATCAAGCTGCTGAAAATTCTAACTAACATAACTTAGAATTTAATATAACTTTGATCCAAATACAGCGAGGAAAATCAAGATGAATAGTAGCAACGATGGTAACTGAAGAAAGTTACTCTAACTCACTAAAACTTTAGTTATCAGTAACTGTAGTACTACTAACAAAAGTACTTCAGTAGTATCAGAAGCAACCGATGGTAACTAAAGAAAGTTACTCTAACTCACTTAAACTTGAGTTATCAGTAACTGTAGTACTACTAACAAAAGTACTTCAGTAGTATCAGAAGCAACCATAGTTTCCAAAAACTTACATTGTGTTTCCTGTTCTCAGTTGTCATAGTAAGAGGCTGATAAGTAACCTCGTATTGTCGGTGTTGACCTGGCTCCACGATAAGCTGCTCGGCCCCTGAAACATGGTGTTGTCATGACTCATGTTTATCTAATAACGTTACCGTCTAATCAAGTTAAATAACAAATTTATCTGTATAGCTTTCCGCATGATCATATTGCTAGATTTTTGATCCTTGACAAGCTGAATCGAGAAATATACCGTCACACAACAATAACACGCGGCTGTGTTATTGTAAGGGAAAAGAGAAAAGGAAAGGATTGGTTAAATAATTAGATAAATAATAATTAATAATTAATAATTAATAATAATAATAATTAATAATAATAAATAATAATAATAAATGATTAGTATTTTGTTAA
>JH153409.1:0-11573 GCA_000226015.1 Mnemiopsis leidyi
GTGTTAGTGAGGAGGGTTTTCCAGGCAATAAATTTGCGTTTCAGGTTAATTTGAGTTACAGAGTAATATTCTACTTGTCTCTCACCTGGTTGGTTGTTGGATTGAGAGGAGCTCGACGTAGGAGGTCCCCGACCTTGGGCCCTGTTTGTCTTGCGTCCGTGTTTGTTGTGTCTGTTGTTAGGGTGAGTTTGTTTTTTGGTGTTATTGGTGGTGTTTTTAGGGGTGTTATAGTTGGTGCTGGTACGGATCCCACTGCCGGATGCTCCCTCCTCCCCTACGTGGCCGGTCATGGGACCGCCCATCGCGAGATTATCGGGAGCGAGGGGCCCTCCTCAGGCGAATCGCCGCAACGAGTGTCTCTAGGAGGAATCCGTGTACCCTGAGGTACTCTTCAGCCTCCGGAGACACGTCTACCCAAATGCGTAGTCGCTGCCGCGCTTCCCCTGTTGAGGGCCCCCCAGAATTGCTTCTGTCCGGGAGCTGGATCCAGCGGTGTGAAACATGCCTAATGGACTCTGGTGGGAGGCACTGTTTGTTGTGTGGTTATTAGTGAAAAAAGGGGTAGAAACAGAAAAACTTTGCTGTCCGGAAGGTCGTTGTCAAGGAAAATTAGGAGACTGCAGATGTTTTCAATTGACGATTAGTGACTCTAGTGTCCAGTTTTTGGAATACATCTCAGTGGCGTAACGTAAGGCCCCGCAGACCCGGCCGCACCGCGGAGAGGGTGGGGGGCGTCGAATTTAGGGCAAGTTGATAAGATTACACGTAGTTTACAAAAAGATAAAAAGTCTTCAATTGAAAGCTTCTATTGTGAGACGTTGCTATTAAGCACATATTATGTACACGTTCTTATCGGGAAAGTCTTCAGTAAATTATAATATTAATTATACAAGATGTATATTATTATTTTGCTCATATAAAAAGAAACGACAAAGCTGAGCTATGAAGAATCAGCAATTGTCCAATCCCTTGTACTTGTAGTGAGTTGTCCAACATCCAAGAGAAAGTCTTTTCCAGTGTAGGAACTCGAAGAGATGAAGTGAAGCGAGAAATGGTAGGAGCTTCAAACTAACATCTGTATCAGTAGTGTACTAGCACTGTGATCCCGGGCTTCCGCTTACCTCAATTCTGGTGGTATGAATGGAGTCACGACCGGCATAGGCATTTTTGTGCTAGAAATTACATTATAGAGGTCTTTGTCCAAAGTAGAAAAGCATCATCATCAAGGAAGGTGATGAGTTCCAGTGTTGTACGCCGCCGTAATTTAAGAAACTCGGTGGCGTTTTCCTAAAATACGCGGCGGCGGCGGCGTACGCCGGCGTGGAGTGTTCCGAGTTATTCTAAATTTCTGTGCCCTGTACTTAAGATTTGCGATTCCATATATAATTCGTCAAATCGAAATTCTGGCAAATAATTAGAATGATCTTTAATGTACTTGATAATCGATTTATATAATTATAGTCATAAATTATACAAATAAAATAGAATATATCTGTCAACCTTCCATTATACAGATGATCAGTGCTTCCCCAAATGAGCTATCGGCCCTTAATTATTCATCGACAATGAAATTTCCGATTTCACGCCGTTTCACGCCGCGGATAATTACCTGATCAGAAGCAGATGGATCTAAGTTTGGAGGAAGTTCTAGTCGGAGCAGGTTCGTCTACTTCGCTTCCTACCATCGCCATCGGCCCAGAGGGAGGGGCCCCGGTTTGACCCTTCCTTTATAGTTACTTTATTCTTATATCATTGTTATCTATATTTTGGCTATTTTTACCGTTTCATCCCGCTAGCTCGTTTAGAATAGTGTCCGGGGCCCGGGCCTTTCTAGTTGACCCTGCTATGGCCCCACGGCTATGTAGGTTTCAGTGTATTTATATACTTATATCTCCCCGTTTTACCCCTCCCTCATCCCCACTCACTCCCCCCCACCCTAGAGACAGGCTAAGCTCCTTTTGGCGTTACCCTCTTGTGGGCCTAACTTACAGACCCAGTCTCTCTTTGAAAAAACCAAAGGCAAAATGAACAGCAGCAGATTGCAACCTAGACAAGACACTACTCATCGCAGACTCCATTTTGAGACATGTCTTGACGAGATTATAATTATATCCGTCTACCGTTAAGCTTTAAGCTGCGAGAGTCGGATAATCGGGTATAACCGCGTCAAGACATGTCAAAGGCTCAGTCAACGTCCTAGGACTAGGACTCTAAGAGTCAACCTCGAGCTCAAAGTTATAAACAAAAGCGTCACTTCTGGTCTGAAGTGTGAAAGGGTTCTCCAAAAACTGCAAAACAATATTTGACTTCGGAGTAGTGATACGATTAACTGAACAGCTCTCACAAGGTGATATTTAGGACATATGGGCTCATTTTCACTATACAGGGTACAGGGGCGCTGCAGGTTGGCGCTGTTAGTTTGTCTGACTTTGTCCGACCCTCATTCGAAGCGAATAGAGAATAAAATGACGGGAGGGTGCGCGCTGCTGTACAAATGTTAGTTTGAAGCTCCTACCATTTCTTGCTTCACTTCATCTCTTCGAGTTCCTACACTGGAAAAGACTTTCTCTTGGATGTTGGACAACTCACTACAAGGGATTGGACAATTGCTGATTCTTCATAGCTCAGCTTTGTCGTTTCTTTTTATATGAGCAAAATGATAACATATACATTTTGTATAATTAATATTATAATTTACTGAAGACTTTCCCGATAAGAACGTTTATTATATGTGCTTAATGGCAACGTCTCAAAATAGAAGCTTTCAATTGGAGACTTTTTATCTTTTTGTTAACTACGTGTAATCTTATCAACTTGCCTAAATTCGACGCCCCCAACCCCTCACCGCGGTGCGGCCGGGTCTGCGGGGCCTTACGTTACGCCACTGCGATGTATTCCAAAAACTGGACACTAGTGTCACTAATCGTCAATTGAAAATGAAAACATCTGCAGTCTCCTAATTTTCCTTGACAACGACCTTCCGGACAGCAAAGTTTTTCTGTTTCTACCCCTTTTTTACTAATAACCACACAACAAACAGTGCTTTAAGGAAAACGAGAAACAGTCTTTACAAGCTTGTGAGGACATGCTGAAACCCCTCAAAGAGAGAAAGCTGCACTGCTGAACAAGAATGCCGACGAGAAGCTCACCTTTATAGCTTTTATTAGATTACTTCATTTTCCCTCATATAAAACAAAATCATGATCTTATAAATAAACAAACAACACTAAAGAAGTTAACACAGTATAACTATAAAAATAGTTCAATAGAACATCCAATGACACAGTTCTATAATGCTGGGTAACAAGTTCAAAGATGTCTTCTTCTCAAAAATTATCACCGGACACGACTTTGCGTGTCTCCAAGAAATTAGAAAAAAGTGCATCTATCAGGTTATAGATCAGTCTTCAGCACAAGGAAAGATAACCAAACCAAAAGAAAACAAGAAGTAACAAGCTTCTATAACAGGCATGACTTAGCCTGAACCTTTTGCTTCTGAACACTCACACAAGTGCAGGTAAGCAGGTAGATAAATCATGCTAGGCATGTGACCACAGTCACAGTAGTCATCCAGTGAATTTGTTGTAGGTTGTAACCTCCTGTCGCGGCCTTCACGCTCTTTCACGCATTTCGAATAAATTCTAGATCACCCTGATCCTTATATTACTCACAACCTTGGGCTTATATTTATAAAGCTGACATTCTAACCAACTGCGCCACTTAGCCAAATAAGAAACCAAACCTAAAGTTAAACAAAATAAACTGTGCTTCGATTGGCGTACTCACCAAGCAAAAGTGAAATTAAGCAACTGCAGTAGTGTCAAAGTAGCTGATGATGATATTGGACTGAGGAATGATAGCCGCCATCAAGTCACTAAAGATTGGCAAGGCGCCAAAGCCTCATAAGAAATCATTAGCAAAAAGCTTACTAAATGTGTTCAATGTATGTTAAATTACCTAAGGAATCTAACCCTAGAGTCGAGCATTGTTACTCCATTACACAAAAAGTCAAAAAGGGATCGAAAGCAGATATGGACAACTGCAATTAGTAGTCAATGACTAGTAAACACGGTTATTTGACATAAATGATAAGATGGCCACTGGACTTGGGACCAGTTCATAGTAGTCCATTACATTAATGCTCTCTAAATACCATCCGCAAGCTCAAATTATTTGTATAATAGTAGTGTTGAAAGTTTTGAAAATTAATATCATTGATAACTTTTTCCATCAACAACGCCCCCCCCCCCTCCAAACCAACCAGGATTCACCAAGAGAGCCCCGACATACAACCACATTCGTCGTATGTATATCGTCTCCCCTGTACATCGTATAAGTTTTGATGGAAGATCGCCCTCAAACGGCCTTGTAGTTGTAAAGAGGTACGAAATATATGGTCATAAAAATTCTCATATTTCTTTATATTTACATTCCCAATTTATATCACACCTCCTTGTCATCATGGTAGCGAAAAAATAATATACATTTTGTGATAAATATCATTATTTACTGGAGACTTTCCCAATAAGAACGTGTACTATATGTACTTAATGGTAACATCTCACAATAGAAGCTATCAATTGAAGACTTTTTATCTTGTTGTAAACTAAGTTTAATCTTATCGGCTGCCCATAACCACTTTTTTAGAATTCGGTTTGATACGTTTAAGTGGAGCTCTCTCTTGCGGATCAGCATGAGACTCCCAAGCGCACTGTTTTTAGTGTTTTTGTTCGTTGCGATTGTCTCAGTCGAACTTGAAAATGAAGAGAGTGAAACTGAAGCTGAGCGATGGCATCCACGACATCATCGAAGGCCACCGCCAAGACATCATCGAAGGCCTCCGCCGCGAAGACATCATCCAAGACATCCGCGTAAGTTTGTAGTTGAACTTGTTTTAAGTATTTTCTAAGGAATGTTTTTTAACCGAAGTCCAAGGTCGGTTGTTTTTTGTTAGTACTGAATAATGGATTATCTAATCAGTAAACATTGAAAAATTTAACTGTGGTGCAATAATGTTTAATTATAAGTTCAACTTTTAAATCAGTAAATCAGTCCCACAACAGTCATAATCTTATACTTATTTATTTATTATCCTATAAGCACAATCCTTTCAGGATTTAACATACACGAGCTGAGGAACAACGAAGGTAAAAACTGATAACTTATCAGTGCTCAAGAATGTATATGTACTTATTTTTGATTATATTCTTAAAGGTCGTTCCGAAAACTCATGATTTGACATCTACAACTCAAGTCAAAAACGAAAAACTCTTTTGGAAAAAAATTTAGTTCCTAAATTATAAAAAAATAAACATTCACCAGCCCGAGTTGAGGACAATGTCGACTACTGGGGTGCTGACATAAGAAACTTCCGAAGTGGGGGACTCCGTGATTGCTACAACCACTGCAGAGCTCAGAGGGGATGTGTTTCCTTCACCATGAATAAACACAATCGTCACTGTTGGCTAAAGCGTAGACACAACGGAGCTAGAAGAAAAACTAACCAAAGACATCTAGTTAGCGCTAACATGGTCGGAAGAGGCCGTAAAGGTGGAAACACTAACACCTTAAAAAGCAATGAAGGTAAACCCTTTATCATTAAGTCATTATGATTAAGACATTTTGTATCTTAAATTTCTCCATAATAAGGATTTTACTATTTGATAGACTGATGGAATTTGGAAAAATCAATTTCAGATTTTTACCATTATAAAATAAATACTCAATACGTATTATCGGACATAATTATAACGGGCATTACTCGCACGCTATAAGTGGCCATTGCGTGAACAATTATGTTCGTGAAAATAATGTCCGTGAAAATAAAGTCCGAGAATAATTATAAAGTCCGAGTATTTTATTTACATTTCATGTCCAGGTTGAGGTATTTGTTGCATAATCCTGACTGCTCTTTAACGTATGCCGATGCGTTTAACTGTAAAGTCTAAGCGTGTCATGGTGTTAAAAATGAAACATTATACAGCTAATACAGTTAAACGCAAGAAAACACTTCTTTTACGAGTGATCTGATTTAAACTTTCGTCTTCGTTAGAATAAGCATTTTTATGCCATTTACTGGTATTTTTAAGAGCTAGAGTCCCCGAAATATAAGTACTTCCAATTAGGGGTCGTTCACATAAGACGTCAGCAAGTTTTTGGTAATTTTTACCCCCCCTCCGTCATCATTCGTTATCATGACAAAACCCTCCTAATGTCAGAGGAAAATCACTATAATGACATCATTACAGTCGGAACCCCCCCCCCCCTACTTCATGTCAAAAAACTTAAGTTTTGGTCCGTTAATTTGCAGTCATTTTTGAAATCTATTTACTAAGTCAGTGAAAACAAAGAATTTCTCTGCAGATTTCTAAATCAGAATTTTTACTTGAAAATTTTCCTGCTGATTTTGTAAAATTCTGATAAAAAATTTCTAGACAAATCAACAATTTTAAAAAAACCTATAAATCCTAAAAATTGTTGATGACATCATCATTGGCCAACCCCCCCCCCCCTCTAGGTGATAACGTCACTTGTGAACGACCCTTTGCGTAATTCGTTCACCTTTTTGTTGAAAAAAGGGTTCGATGGGGTGAAAAAGAAATTTAAAGTCAATTTCTCAACTTTAAGAATTGGAAGAGATAAAAGCCAAATCACGCATTTTCACTCGCTAAGCCTCTGTAAGGAAAGTTTTTTCACAGATCACAAATTTAACTTTAAGCGAAAATCGCGCAGCTATCATAGCTGTCAAAAGAATACTTCTATGGAGAAACAGCAAAAATTTGAGCAGGATATCTTGAGATATGACCTAATTACGTCGGCAAATTATGATGCTATTTTCAGCAACGACAATTACACACATAATCATATAATGACGTCATCAAAATACGGCCCCCTGTTGTCAAATCGAACGGATACTAAAAACGAACAACTGAGGGAAATGAAGAATTGAAAACTTGAACTTTGGCCCGCATGTCGACACATTAACAATTTCTGATGACAAATATAATGTTCCTTATTGTTAAATTTGTAAAAATTAGCCAAAATTTCGCAAATTTTTCTGATCGTCTCGACACATTAACAGTTTTTGACGACAATATGTTGTTCCTCATTGTTAAAATTTGTGAAAATTAGCCAAAATTTCGCAAATTTTTCTCATCGTCTCGACACATTAACAGTTTTTGATGACAATATATAGTTCCTCATTGTTAAAATTTGTGAAAATTAGCCAAAATTTCGAAATTTTTCTGATTGTCTCGAGCGTGAATAAATATGTACATGAAAACTTGTGTCCGTGAGGAATAAGTCCATGAAAATTATGTCCGACAATGTATCATATTATTTGTTCTACGATCGAATTTTGGAGCAGCAAAGTTTCAGGTAGAATTTCAATTTCAATTTTCATTTCGCTTTGGCGTTTCATACTTTAATATTACTATTAGGGTTAAAATTACAATTGTGAGAAATGTTAAAGAGAAATTTATGACTTGATTTCCCAATACTAATCCATAAAAATGTACATTATCATATCATAAAAATGATACCGATACAATGTATGATAATCAATATCAAGCGAACGACACAACAACCACGTGGGAGGCGGGTCCGGCGAGGCGGTCCAGGATCCAAAAGCGACAGTTCAATTAGTAATGTCTCGGGAGAGAATATCGCCTCACGTCGTTACCTTGGTTCTCAATCTGTTTCCTATTGTCTGTCACGGAGGGCCCCTAGAGACTCTAGGCTAGAGTTAGCACCCGGATTTCACATCGTTGCTTGACGATGTCCGACTTTCTGAGTTCCTGAGTGCGTTTGTATAAACAGTAAAGAGGCTTATTTATTCAGTATTCCGCAACTTGTGATGCAGCATAGGTAGGATTATACATATATTACGGGCCCAACAATCTCCATTTCTACTGATTTTTACCTCAATAAATGTATTTAATTTGTAGTGTTGAAATAGTATGACAGGCTTGCCTGATTGATACGGGAAAATCTGCAAACTAAATGTCGTAAAATTTGGATGCAGCTATTTTAAGGGCTCACGTCATCAGATCACATCCCTAACTTTAGGCATGCAACTGAGTACATGACGACGAAACAGGGCTCGCGTCATCAAATCGCATAGCCAGTCATTGCTTGTGATCGTTCAGCAGTACTCTAACGTTTTCGAAAAATAATACAATGATATAATAATCAATATGTAGCGAATTAGATGATTAATAATGTATTGGGAGAGAATCGCCTCACTTCGTTAGCTTGGTACCTCAGTCTGTCTCTTACAAGTCGTATACCTTAATACCTGCGCTATTCCCCTAAATCTTGTAAATCTTGTAAATCTTGTACCCTAGCTCTCTATACCGGCTCCCTATCCCTACCGGCAAATGAATTCGATCGTAGTACATCATATTCTATTGAAAAAACAAATTGATATCATACATTAAATGAAACGACAACATTTCAGCTCGAGTTGAGGACAATGTCGACTACTGGGGTGCTGACATAAGAAACTTCCGAAGTGGGGGACTCCGTGATTGCTACAACAAATGCAGAGCTCAGAGGGGATGTGTTTCCTTCACCATGAATAAACACAATCGTCACTGTTGGCTAAAGCGAAGACACAACGGAGCTAGAAGAAAAACTAACCAAAGACATCTGATTAGCGCTAACATGGTCGGAAGAGGTCGCAAAGTTGGAAATGCCAACACCTTAAAAAGCAATGAAGGTATACCTTTCATCATTAAGACATTTTACCATATGAAATTCCTTATAAGGGTTTTTTGCAAATGGTAAAAGTACAGATTAAATTCAAAAATATCAGTTCCAGATTTTGGCCTTCTTGAAGCAAATTTGATAATTTATTGAATTACAAATTTATGTCACATATATATTTAAAGAAATCATAACATTTCAGCCCGAGTTGAGGACAATGTCGACTACTGGGGTGCTGACATAAGAAACTTCCGAAGTGGGGGACTCCGTGATTGCTACAACCACTGCAGAGCTCAGAAGGGATGTGTTTCCTTCACCATGAATAAACACAATCGTCACTGTTGGCTAAAGCGAAGACACAACGGAGCTAGAAGAAAAACAAACCAAAGACATCTAGTTAGCGCTAACTTGGTCGGAAGAGGCAAACACTCTCCTGGTTAGTTTATACATGGGTTGCTGTAATTAATACTTATGTAATTAGTACTTAAGTCATTGAACCAGTTTTTGCTGTGCTGGAGAAAAGTATAGTGAGTGCCCCAAAGGGATCTTCAGAAATTACCACACAGCTGTTTCAAAACCTCACAAAAAAACAACAAAAAAGTAGTAGCTCATTATTCTTAACATTTTTTAAATTAAGGTCATAAAATAATAAAGCCCGGCTAAAAAACACCGCGCTTTTGATGAGTTAAAAAGCAACAGTGTGTTTTTGTTAAACTCGATGTTTCCTCAAGATTGGACTTCATTTTTTCGAAAGTGAAGCGCGAGCACAAAAACGCACGATTGTGAACTCGCTTATTGAAGTTGCAAAACATCGGGTTTTTGAAAGACACCGCACGTTTAAAAAAAACATCTCGTTAACTTGACAAAAGCACAGCATCTTTGATAAAACGCCGGCGTTAACACCAGCGTTTTCCGAAAAACGCCACGTTTTTTCCTAGCCGGAATAATTCAAAACTGGTGCAACAACAGTTTGTAGGCTTTCTTTTAGTTTAATTAATTAATTGTTGAAGTTTACTGATTAAAATTAGATGGTGCTTATTTTTTAAATCTTCAGGTGGATCATGTCCTGCTTCTCATCCCTACGTGTACTATAACGGGCATTACTGCTGTAGGACGAACAGAGAAAAGCATTATAAACCTCAAGGTTCTAAATGTGACGGAAGTGTCATTAATCGAACAAGTCTTTGCTGTGCTGGAGATAAATATACAAAGTGTCCCAAAGGCACCTGCAGTAATTACAAGAAGGCTGCAAACAAAAGAGTAGCAGGTCACTATTATTATTAACATTTTCAAAATAAGGTCATAAGACAATGAATAATTAAAAACCATGGTGCAACGATACTTTGAGGGCTTATTTATATTTGCGAAGTTTATTTAATGTCTCATTTAAATTCAACCTTATAAAATTTTTTCAGGAACACAACATAATGTCCATGTTACTGCAAAATGGACATCCATTCCTGGTAGTCTGACGAGAATTTCAAAAGGAAAAGCTGGAGTGTGGGGGGTTAACAGAAATCAAGACATTTATAGACTCAACAGCAACGGTAATGTGTTCTATTAAAAAGACTTTCAATTGATAAAACCCCGATTGTTTGCGGAATGAAAATTAATTTTGTTAAATCTGTAATTGATTGATAAACAAATTATTTCGGACAGGTAAAAGCTGGACACATATCGGTGGTAAACTGGTCCACATCTCTGTTGGATCTCAAGTGTGGGGTGTCAACAAACATGATCAAATCTACATGTGGAATGGAAGTGGATGGAAACGTATGCCTGGTGCTCTTACCAATGTTAGTATTCATCAAAATTAGAATGTTTGGAGTTTTATCACTCCTTTAGATTGAAGCAGGTTAAAATCTCTTTTAGACATGTGAACTTAATGATAATAGTACTTAAGCAACATAGATAATTCAATATTGCGATGATTACCCAATTCTCACAGTTAAACCATTTCTCAGCTGGATGTTAGTGATAATGGTCATGTTTGGGGTGTCAACAGAGGTCAGAATATCTACAGATGGACTGGACATAACTGGCAGCATATCGGAGGACAAGCAGTGCAAGTCACTGTCGGACCATCGGGAGGTGGGTAGTTAACAGAAACCAAGACATATACTACAGGAAGGGAACTTACGGTGATAGCAACTCGGCCGGTACCGGGGTGGGTAAATCTCTTACTTGCAGAATTCCTCAATGCTACCTTGCCAGCAGAGCAAGCGGCTCCAAGAAAATAAAAATGGTGTTTCTAAATTGGCAAAGGTACTTAATAACAAACTTACTATGTATTCAATTATTTTAACATGATTATTTCAGTGGACCCATGTCGGTGGAAAGTTAAAATGGATTTCCTCTGGACGAAATGTCGTTATTGGAGTAAACAATGGCGACAATATTTACTATCGAACAGGAATGAGTGCTGGAAGACCGACTGGATCTGGATGGAAACATATTTCAGGAAAACTTATGATGATTGAAATATATGAGAACGAAGTTGTAGGAACAAATAGTGGAAATGCAATTTACAAATGTCCTGTTTCTGGTGTTGCTGCTCCTAAAACCAACAGACCGAACAAAAAATCCTCGAAGAGCAAAGGTAGAAACATTATGAAACAAAAGTTTATACCGAAAATAGTAATTGTTAAAGAATTTTATTTCTGTTCTTATATATTCCAAATAATGCTTATGCATTTTCGTTGTCATATAAAAGCATTTGATGCAGGAAAATGCTAGCAGCTCAGGACGGTGATCGTTTTCAATACGTTGTGTGTCGAAGTTTACTGATTAAAAATTGATGGGTACTTATTTTTTGAATCTTCAGGTGGATCATGTCCTGCTTCTCATCCCTACGTGTACTACAACGG
>JH153412.1:8950-23817 GCA_000226015.1 Mnemiopsis leidyi
CACGCGCACAGCGCAACCCAAAGCCACAGTTGTTTAATTATCTCACGTTGTAACGTTTTCAGCAGCAAGGCTAGGCAATGTTAGCTTGACTTGCTTTGCGTTGCGGCCCATTAATTTTCAATGTTGCTGCCGCGCCGCGCGCTTCGCGCGCGGGGGGCTGCCGCTTCGCGGCAGCAGGTCATTAACAACGTCTGACAAAGCTTGACCTAAATCTGATAGATTTCTACATTAGATGAACCCTCTTTAATTCAGTTTTGCATATAATTTTTATTTTTTATAGAGCTCTTTATTTTTCATTTTTATATGTGATATGGGGATAATGCTGAATCATAATGTAATTTGTAATTTGCAACAGTTCTTGTAAAAAAACTAAACATGAATATGTGATGGGTGAACTGTCAGATTTCGATTGAAAAAAATGTTAGCATGGCAAAGCCACATGGTTATTCGGATTTATTGGCTTAGCAATGCGGCGCCGGGCATTGTAGCCTTGCCGGCCAGAGGACCTCAGTCTTTGTTGTAGGTTGATAACCTACTGTCGCGGCCATCACGCGCTCTCACGCATTTCTGGCCTGGCGAAGAAATTCTAGACGCGCGCCGCATCGCCCGTTGAAGTATTTGTTGAAGAGATACGATGCGCGTCTAAAATTTCTTCGCCAGGCCAGAATGCAGAAATGTGTGACAGCGCGTGATGGCCGCGACAGTAATTTATTAACCTACAATCTAACCAGAGCCCTTTAGCGCCGCGCTCGGCGTAAGCACCTTGTTAGGTGAACAGCAGCATGGCACGCAATCTTTTGTCATTTTATCTTGCTTTGAATGAGGGTCGGACAAAGTCAAACAAAAATGCCAACAAATCAAAATCGTGTTTGACTAAAATCTAGTCTTAAGTAAGTAAGTAAGTAAGTAAGTAAATAAGTAAGTAAGTAAGTAAGTAAGTAAGTAAGTAAGTAAGTAATATTTATGACATCACATCATCACATATGTCTATTGAAAATGTCAAGGCAATAAATGGAAAAAGGAAAACCTGTAACATATAACTTTCCCAATTCCCATCTACATTTAAAAACACGGAAACAACATAGAAAAACGTTTACTATACCAAACGTATACTTTCCAGTTGAACAAAGATTAATAAAAAGATTTTTTGCTACAATGAGATGGAACAAAAGATATTCATTATGTCTCTCTTTATTACTATCATAACTTGGTCCTTCAATTCTTCCTAAAACTTCGTTGGACACATTCCAAAAGTTTAAATCATTTACTACATTTTTATTAGAGATCATATCTTTCTTGAAACTCTCTAAACCCATTTTAAAGCTTAAGACAGTTGAAGAATTTTTTACTTCTTGAGGGAGTTTGTTCCAAAAGTGAAAAGGGAATAACTCGCTCCTGGAAAAAAGAAAAAAGAACACTGTATTTACATGGCATGCACAACCTTTTTAGATTGTTAACTTATTTGACGAGATAATTATATCCGTCTACCGTTCTAACGAAACGAAGCTTTGAGCTGCGATAGTCGGGTATCACTGCGACAATTAACTTATTGTATCAGGTGGACTTCACGGCCTGCCACGCATTTAAGGCCGGCAACAAAGTACACACTTTTGCCAATTCGGTATCTCCTAAGATAACGCTGCATTCCATGATCAATGATTCTGGTTCATTTTTCTTATGGTAACATTGAGCACATTATTTTTCTTACGGTAACATTGAGCGCATGTTCTCTGTTGCAGGAGAATCTTTGTACAGCAGCGCGCACGCTCCTGTCATTATATTCTCGCTTCGAATGAGGGTCAGACAAAGTCAGGCAAGAGAAGCTATGCTGCAGAATGATGATTTAAAATCCCTGATGTTTAAGGTAGATGTGTTTCAATTATGTTCTGTTTTGTGTTTGCAAAATTGTCTCATATTTTTCAGATGATTTGGCGCCCCCTTATGACGGGCCCTCTGGTGTAGCCGGGGCTACTGGGGCATTTTTACGACTTACGCCTCTGTCACTAAGACATGTGAATGACTGTGCTTCCACTATATCTTATATGTCCTTCTGTTTATGATTGATAATAGTTTACTTGAAGACTCTGGTTTTAAATTTATGCACTCAACTTAGAATCAAGTGATTATGTAATTTATTGGTCATCAATAGCAGCTTAAATGGTCCCAATTTGTGACATTCATTTTTAGCCGATTTTCAGGCAATTATCTATCGTTTTGTTTTGTTGATTTGTTGAGGTTAACATACTCCATAGCTTTTTATATTGGTAGATCATCTAGGAAAACCTTAACCATAACTTCGAAAGTGAAGTTATTAAGGATTAAGTGTATTTCATGTGAGAAATTTGAGGATAACCTTGAATGTTGCTCATGAAATAGCTCCTATTAGCCATCTGAGGATAATTTTTTTCGACTTTGAATAAGCAGATGATTGCCTAACTAATGTGATCAAATTTCTTGACAATGAAGGTTGTTTAAGGGCAAATATTGAGGATAACATAAAGCTGGGCCTTAAAATTCCATTTATATAATAATCTTACTTAGTTCAACTGAGGGTAACTCTTATGGGATTTTTTCATTTTAAATTGTTGTCCCACAATATACTTGACTTAATGTAATCACTAAAACATCAAAAACTTGGGATTTGTGCTCAAATTGAGGATAATTTCAATTTTTTGGATGAGAAGTCTTTCTAATTACCCTCAAATGGCATATTTTGATGATATCAAGTGTAATTCTGATGCTGTACCATACCCAAGGTAACATTACCACTCATTGAATTAGCAGTTTCCAATTTTGAGCTCTTATTGAGGATAAAACTTGCAACCGATGGAATTGACCAACGAAATTCACATTTTCAATACCCTTATTTTCAATCCTGCTGCATGAAATAGCAATAAAGCCTGATTGGGTAGTTAGTTTTCATGATACCAGGCCATTCTAGGGTGAAAAACATGCTTGACCCCAAGATAAAACTTTAAGTGTTGGATGTAAGTCTAAAATCGAACTTTAGCTGCCCCTCTTTTTTTCATATTGTCAGAAAATTACATATTAACTTTTCAGTATGTCATGATCTAGTCATTCATGGAGAGAGACACTTTTACCAAGGAGGTATGTTGTGTTTGTTTGTGTGTTTATGTTTGGGTTTATCCTTCCGAATTGGCTGGAGAAATGCTTCACTTAATGGACTTTTCATGGACATTTTTGGGGTGGAGTTGGAAATATTTTCTATCACATTAAAGAGTTCTGAGTTCTCATTGGTCAATCATTTTCACTTGATGGGCGAAATATCCGACTCCTCCCCAAAAACTCTTATGTCCATTTTTCCACACTATTATTAGCCAGAAGCAGCAAAAAACAATCAGATCATTTTTAAGAGATTTAAAATGGCAGACCAACAGACTTTGGGTCTAGTACAACATACAGCGTTACGGAATTTGTTTTAGAAAACAACGTCCAAAATATGTTCAACTGAAATTATAATTTTAAATCTAAAATCGCAAAGATATTGAATTTTAATTTCGTTTGGCAGAAAAATTTCGGTTAGAATAATTTGCAGTTAAAGAAGGGAGGAATCCTACAGACGTACATTTCCTACAGACATACAGTGGTGGCCATACAAACATGATCTTATTCAAAATGAGTTTGCATTTAATTTAGATAAACTATCTTATCCTGTGAGATGAAACATTCTGAAGTTGAGGGGCCAAATGAAGGAATATCTTAAATGCATCTCGACTTTTTAGTTTGTCCCCAACTCAGCACTTATCACTTACATAAAATCTTAGAATAACGAAAAATAAGTTTCCAGAGATTAAAGCCGTTTGGAAATGACGATTTTCTGTAATTTAGAAATTTGTGCAAAACGGATGTGTCCCCTTGAATGCTGATTGATTTGTGGTCAATTTTAGTCAGAGTGTAAAATTTTTTAGGCAATCTAGGACAGTGGGACATACCCATTTGGGCTACACAGGAAGGGAATTAACCAAGCAAATTTGTGGGCAAGCTGCCTACTAATACAGCAAGTTGTGATGTTATCAAAATTATTTTGATGTTGGGCTGTGCTAGTTGGCCGTAGGAAGGGGGTTAATTACTAATGGAGTGTTGGCTAACAATTTCAAGAAAAGTTCCAGATCTTTAAGATAATCACTTGCACTGTGAAAGATTAAATCAAAGAATTGCAAAAAAAAGTCGCCAAAAGACCAAAATAAAAAACAATAGTATTGCCAAAGGTAAAATGTAAAGTCCGTACACAATTACTTGGGTAGCCGAATGTATTTTTCACAATGGCATTCTTACCCAAATCTTTGATAATAGACCTGTTGGGCAACTACTACTGAGGAGTAGTTTTTCAGCTTGGTGGTTTTCATTGAAGTGTGTACCTCGTCGCTGTTATCCAGAGGTCTCTGTTTGAATGTAATGATCTTGTCCTGATCCTCAATCTTTTCCTCCCTCAGTTCGACAGCCCGTCTCTGATACTTAATTATATAAAAGAACCCCCAAAGTAAAGGACTCTGGGAAGACTCAAACTGCGTTTGTCATTTTTATTGTTCACACCAACTGCCCTTGAAAGATCACTGGTTACCCTTTTGACGGCTCGATATCGGCTATGTCGGACGCTTCTTTTCCACTATTTCTGACTTTCTACATTTTTCCAGAATATGTAAGGGCTCAATGAAGAATCTGAAATGACTATCAGCTAAGTCATTGGCTAAGTTTTGGTCGGTTTTTTAGGAGAGCTTTTTCTGGTATCTCGACTCATTTCAATTAATAAGTTTAGGTTAATTTTTCCGCAAAACGTGCTGTTTTACCTAAATTGCCAATCATACATTCGCTGCTTCACTGTTAATGTACTTAATTTATAAGAGCAAGAATTTCTGATGAAGTGATGAAATCATGATTTACTTTACGACACAATATATCCACCTTATCAGCTCGTTTCCATGACGACACATTAATTCAACCTTCTTGTCAAAGAGCATCCTGTTTACCTCCTCTTATTATTTGTGCATCTGTATCGGTACTAATCAGTAGTGTCGGTTACGCTCTGTTAGTTGTGTAATGTGTTTATATATGTTATATGAAATATTACTATTCATCTAGCCGGTAAACCCGTATTTTGAGTGGTTTTCGACCAATTTTAAGTTTCTATATTATGTCAAACTTTCTGTATTTTCCACGCTAGGTATTGATTTTATCTCACTCCTGTACCATGTTATCGACTATTTTTATCCAATTACTCAACTTTTTTAGCTAAAATACTTAATCATTTTTAGCTACATACTAAATCCTTTCTAGCTACATACTAAATCCTTTTTAGCTACATACTAAATCCTTTTTAGCTACATACTAAATCCTTTTAGCTACATACTCAATCCTTTTTAGCTACATACTAAATCCTTTTTAGCTACATACTAAATCCTTTTTAGCTACATACTAAATCCTTTTACCTACATACTCAATCCTTTTTAGCCACATACTTAATCCTTTTTTGACAAGTGACCAAATGTAAACATTTGAAGGGCACCGAGCACAAAATGACAAGTAAACCATTCAATGCAATGACATCGGGCACTGATACGGTAAAACAGGCAAAACAGTACGATTTATTGAAAAATAAAGAAGGTTCGGTACAATCTTAACCATCGTATGATCGAAGTAGAAGTCCTATATCGACATTGTCGTACTAAAACTGGTTAAAAATCAAATAAATGTACACATCAGTAAAACTTCTCAAAACAATATGTCACATAAATCTTGTATTAAACAACAATCAAAATGTCATCAATTCCTACTGTACAATTTTGACTTCAGTGATACAAAAGCAATTAATTACGAAATATCAATTCGAAATCATATCAGAAACGAAATTATTTAGACACATCCGGCCAAAAATCAAAGGTGAAATCATTCGAAAGTTCAAACTAGTTATCAAAAGTAGTGGTGCAGAAGAAAATACATTTTGGTAAACCGAATCTGGAAACTGGTTTTGTTTTGCCCAAACCAGTTTTCTTGAACTCGCACAAACCGGTATTTTCGTGCACACTATTGCTCGCGTCACGTAATATCCTTAAGTAACTCATAAGTATAAAGTAACAAACTGATTTTAACTCGGGCTCCACCCTCGTTAAAAAGAAATCTTTCAACTAAACCAAGCTATATGACACTGTATATAATGAGAACTTCAAACTTCTTGCTACTATCGAGAAGTAAATCATTTCAGTCTTCGCTTGTATTACAAGATGATGTCTAGAATATGCATTAGCGTAACTGACATTACATAAGATTTCAATTGCTTATATCATTACCTTTTAATCGTTTTTGCTTACTAAGTTTAACACTGCAGAGCTTTGTCGTGTATCACACAAGTATTAGTTATTACGGGCCCTCTTTACTTTCCAGTTACTTTTTGTAACGCAGTTTCCCGGACTTAAGATGTATTCGTTTTTATTAGTGAGTGAGTTTTATTGCCATTCCCCTACCATTCTGTATTATCTTTACTTAATTGTACTTTCTACACACATCTTAGATACTTAACTTTTGTATTTTCTCTAGAACACATACAGAGAAACAGCCGAACATGCAGCAGAAAAATAGATAATGGAGGTTGTTTTAAAAGCTAATCAAGTATGTTTTTTCATTTGCAACTCTCTTTTGTTAAGTCACTACATATTTTAAATGATGTTAACAAGAATAACACTACATTGGACCAAAGTTCCAGCTTTAAATCAAATTGTGGACGTGAGAATACTTGAGGAGTTTCGAACCCCCCCCCCCCCTGACTTCTAAGTTAAATCAACTCAATAACTAAACTTTGCAGGCATGTGAGGAAGGAATGTTTACACAAGCCATACATCTGTATTCCGAGGGACTGCGCAGGGACCCACACAACGCCATGGTCTTCAGCAACCGCAGCGCTGCGTACTTACTTTGTGATGATCCTCGTGCAGCGCTGAGTGATGCAGAACGTGCTATTAGGCTTCAGCCAACATGGAGCAAGGTTTATCACTTTCTCGTTGATAGTTTTGTTTAAAAGCAGTATTTTTAGTACCTTGTTTGAAGATTTCCCACAATTGTGACTCTAAGTTATGACTTAATTTCCCTAAGTTTGTGACTCGGTCTTACTCAACATTGAACTAAATATCCTCACAATGTGTTTGTGATGGGCAGTGGTGCAAATCTGAATTTTGGATTGGGAAATATAAATACCTTTTTCTTAAATTCTTTTGATTATATATAAATTGTGATAAACTGTTATCAGAGACTTGAAAGGGTAGGGATGAATTAGGTAAATTGAAGTATACCGTATAACTATCATTATAACTATCATCATAACTATCATTAAAGAACAATCTCTGTGTCGTGTACAGACCTTGATTTTACTACACAGTATTTTGAAACTAGCAATAGTTTAACTTTCAGTGCAACCAGGCATTACATGTAGTTAACATGCAATGTTAGAAATTCACAAGCACCTTACAGGCGTGACTTTATCACAGTTTTGTTCTTAAGGAGTTAAGAGCACTTTTTTAAAAGCAGCCAGACTGATAGGGTATATAGCTGACAAATTTTTGGGAGAGAACTTTTGATTTATTAAGGGAGTACCCTTCTCTTCTCAGGAGCACTGCTGACAGGACGAAACAGTTTGTTCTCTAATATACTGTTAACATTCTTCAGGGTTACTTTAGGAAGGGACTTGCGCTGCAGAAACTGCAAGATTTGGAGGGCAGTGTGATAAGCTTAGCTCAAGGACTTGCCTACGAAACTCAAAGTAGACAAATACTATCCTCGATCGTGGAGACAGTTTTACAGAGTAGTTTGCGAGGTAAGTTCCAGTTGTCTTTTGTCTTTATTGAATTGGCACCAAAGTAACCACACCGAGACGAATTGAATACGACTTGAGATTCTATGACACAAGTTTGTCATTATCTTTGCTCCCAAAATAACGGTATATCACCAAGGCATTTCTATACAGGGTAGGTTTCAAATGGCGCGATCGCAACTTTTGTATAATACATTGCGCGCACGCGAGTATAAATTGTTGGTTTAGTGAAATTGAGGTTGACACCTGGTGCTGCTTTCCATTCACGTGCGGTGCGTGTAGGTTTAAAGTTTATATGAATTAAATTATCTTACTGCCGCGTAGTGTGTTACATGTTAATACTTGCAGTCATCATCATCGATAAGTAAGTAAAATACTCAATTTGATATGGAACACTGACGACTGTAGCGGAATGAAAAATGTATTTCATCGACAAATCTATCCACGCGAAGTGACTAAGCATGCGATGTTACGTAACCGTACAGATAAATAGAATGTAGGTAGGAAAAGAAGCGACAAAAAATTTTATTGGCAGTGTGTAGCTGGTCAAGGCTGTATATCTACCCTAAAGTATCTGTAGTGTATTTTAGTTTTAATTTAGAAGTAAAATATTATGGTGCGCTTCAGATTACATTTGGACTTGTCTCAAACCATAAAATGATCGAGGAATTTTTTCTGTGGTTTGAAAGCAAATAGTTTAATGTCTTAACCCAAGTTGTCTTTCTACAATTTCAAACATTCCTTGAAAGGTACTTATTGATTTTCCTCAAGTACTGTATATATCCTAGTGCTATGCATCATCTAGTCAATGTGGCGCATAATGACTTATGATTTTTCCAATAACCGTAATTGACATGCAACCTGTTTACGAGACACGTGTAAAACAAGTGTATCTGTGTAATGTGACTTTATCATAAGCGCGATTTTTTTTCTTTTTGGATTTCAACGCAAAAGTAGTGATAAAAAGTTTTCAGCATAACGCAAAAGTGAAGAATTAAAAGAAAAAAACCACTTTCAACTCACTCATTGAAGAAGCATCTCTCTATACCATGCACCAGGCACCTCAAAAAAACTGTATTCGCATTTACACGATTCCCTTTTATTAAAACTAGTGACTGAAGAATTAATCTGATCATACAAAGTAAAATTTGTTGCACTTTTGTGGACAATAACAGTTCCGATAGAACTTAATTCCGAGTCTTTAAATTCAGGAGTATTGTGTTAAGCTCTACTGAAAGCAGTATGCCAAGAGATTTTTGCAAGAGATGTCTGCAAAGTTAGGTTAAGCATCGTCGGGGTGTACAGTGATGTTCTGTTTATTTATTACATCAGTTTGGGGATCTGCGTTTATCGCTCTCTGTAGTACTCTCGCAGGAGGGCTGAAAAAGCAGCCCTCCTGCAACCAGCAACAGTACTTAACGAAAGTTGTAGAGATCGGTTAAAAGACATTTTATGCAAGATAATCTCTCCACAAAATGAAGAATGGGTTTAAAAAATAGTCAATAGTATCGTTGATATGACGAAAGATGATATTCACGTACAATAAAAACCAAACATCGTCTCCATCTTAGATTTTTTACGACATCTTCCGGAAAAGAGGCACAAAAACTAAAACGTTAAAAACAAATCCAACAAGAGAAAATGATAGGAGAGATATTATTGAATGAAATCTATGCTGAGCAAGTCGACTTAACCGAGAACTCGCGACTGCAGCTCTGATAAGCTTAATTAAACACAGGGTACATGACTACATGAGGAAATAACGAGACACGGTAAAACCAAGTAAACAGTAACAGCAGGTCCGCGTCTCTGCCCATAAGATGTGATGTTTGTGGGCGACATATCGCGATTGTCCGGGACGTGCATTGTATCGCGGCTAACCTGTAAAAAAAGAACTGTTTGTTATTTTCTCATTAATTTTTATATAATCTTCAGAGGACCTTTGCTTTAGTATTGGGATTTGGCATTTACTATTTAGATATATAAAGTTCTGCCTTCTATTCCTTGAATTTTTTCTCTTATCCGGAAAACAGCGAAAATACTGAAAAAACCGGATGCTATGGACACTAAAAAATTGAAAATTTTGGACTGGTTTTTGAGCTGCAACCTCATTAAATTGTTGAAATGGCAAAAAGTTTTCATTCTTAACCTTGAAAACAAGAACATTCATGTGCGACTGCCCAAATTTGTGTCAATTTTCTATCCGAATTTTACAGACTCGCATTAAGCCGGAACACGATTTCTTTCCTTCTTCGAACGTTTTCACCGAAAGCCCTATAGATGGTTAGTTTTCAAGTGATGTTCGTGAGAATGGGTTGGGTCTAGCAGCCCAATAAAATACATCGTTTTAGCCTTTTGTGGTCATCAACGCGTCGATTTTTGACAGCCAAATTGTCAATTCGGGCGATCAGCGATTCTGTCGGATTTGGTTTCGGAGAAAAGGTTTTGAAATAGAAGTTGAGCGTCAGACTAAGACTAACATGATCATAGCGGATGTTGATGTAAGAAACAGGTTGCAATTGTTGTCACCTGTGAGCATTATTCTTGTGACTCAATGAAATGAAGAGAGTACTTATAAAGAACATAGAGGTACGCCAGAAATCCTGATAATTTGGTTGATGTCCAAACGTGGTTCGGATAAGCTTATTATCTTAGAAGACGAATTTCATTTGATTACTGTGTTAAAACTCTTGCAAGACATATTTTACAAAAGTGCACATTTTGCTATCATTCTTTGTCAAATCGCGAACAAGCAAGCAAGCAGTTGGTACTACTATGCAGGCTGCCTCTAGCCTGGGAAATCTAGATAGATAAGAAGATAAGAGAAATATTCATGCTTCAAGGTAAGCTATTTCTCAGCTACTGTTCAGCTTATTCAGGGTCCGGGTTAAGACTTTATCTTATCAGCTAGTTGATAACTATAAAAATAACTACTCCTGTTTTACCAGAATATTTAAAAGAATCAGCTCAAAATCACTACCGTGACGAATGAACTATCTCATTTTAGCTCCAAGCAGATTCTTTTAACTCCTTTGAAACATGATGTATCTCTCACCTGCACTGTCCTATAAATATTGAGTTCCCTCCTTATTTATGTTACTCTCAGTTTGAGTGTTTTTCTGAAAGGTCAGGGGCTTAACCGAGCAGAAATGTCAATTTTTGTGTGAGAACAGTAGTTTCATACAATTAACGATCTCGTTGTTTGAAAACAAGTTTAGTTTCGAGAGTGGGATCAAGTTAAGTTCAAGTTACTAAGTTTGGAAGCAAGTTTAGTTCAAGTTATGGGCTGTTAAATGCCTTATCGTGTCCTCTAATTACAGCATAACCCATTTGTTCCCTTCTCCCGGGGGTTTACTCTGTCATTTGAATGAGATTATCTCCCCAATTAAGATAAGAGCACTGGTTGCAAGGAAACTGCTACAAGATAAAAGTACTGGAAAGAGATTGTGTTCCTGAGCTGATATGTACTTGTATTTCAGTGAAGACAAAACTGGTTTTAATTTTCGCGGTAAACCCTGTCTAAAGTCACACTGAACGAGTCACGTGACACTGATCACGTGACCTCCTCCTGCCAGCTAACTCGACCCGGTTTTCAGAACTGGTCCTTCCCGGGCAATACCTGACATCAACTTCATCACCTTAAAAAGAGGTGATCAGAATCTCCGACTATAATTGTAGTGCACTTCCTTCTGTCTGTTGCTAAGTGACTGTTACTATGTGACTGTTGCTAGGCTTCTTTTAATGGGTTAATGTTACTGGGTAACTGTTGCTAGGTTACTTTTATTAAGTTATTGTTGCTAGATTAACGTTACTAGTTTTATGTGACTAGGTTACTGATACTAGGCTAATTTCAATAGGTTACAGTAACTAGGTCACTGTTACTAAGTAACTGTTGCTAGTTTACTTTTATTAAGTTTTTGTTGCTCGACTAACGTTACTACTTTTATGTAACTACTAGGTTCCTTTGCTAGGTTACTTTTTCTAGGTTACTGTTGCTAGAGTAACGTTACTAGTTTAATGTTACTAGGTTACTGTTGCTAGGTTACTTTCACTAGATTACTGTTAGTAGGTTACTGTAACTAGGTCTCTGTAACAGTAATAAGTTGGGGTGGGGGGGTAAGGCACTGACCATGACCATGACACCTCGGAATTTTCCCCATGGTCAATAATAAAAAACTTGACCATGACCATGGAAAATTTGGATTTTTTCCATTTCTCATGCTTTTTCACCGGTGACAAAAAAGAAAAGTTGATGGTTTAAAGTGGTCGGATTTGGTGGTGGTAGATAAATAGATGGCGGTATCCGCTTTCCGATGAACGCTGTTCGCCGATACCATGTCGACGTTGCATGTTTTTGAAATAGCCGCTGCAAAATTTTTCTACCGCAACTAAATATTTGCACGCACATCACTATCAGAATATCTCTCCGAAATACTACGTCATTTTATTATCAATTCTTATCTGTTTTATCTTTAGTTTGAAGTTAAACTGCTACTCTGACCCAGAAGTTTAGTGTAAATTTAAAGTTTTTGTGCCGCTTTCTGTCTTTATATTGCGATAAAATTTTAGTACGTGACACGTTACGTGTATTTAATTGCGTTTAAAACACATCGCGATTGGTGAGGGATGGAAATCTAGCGTTAAGTTAAAATCTTGACATGGTTGGAAATTTTGACAATTTGAGCATGGTCATTAGTCAAAATCTTTTGTCCATGTCTAATGACTACGATACCTTGACCTAGGCAAAATGGTCAAAAAATCATAGTCTTCATGCCCCCCTCCCCCCCCCCCCCCCCGCCTAATTTGCGTTCATTAGGTGACAAGACTGCTGTTTGATTTAATTTCAATATCCTAAGTTTGTCAAGATGGTCAATTGCTCTGAAAGGTATTTCGAATCATCGAGCTCTGAGGAGTGCGGTAAGTTACAGTTCCTTCTGACTTTGTAAACTTTCTTCATAATTGATCCTTTTTAAGCAATATTATTAGAGCTAAAAGCTAACAGCTAAACTTATCTTGCTCTCTTTCAGGTTCCAAACCGGGTCGCGAAGTCATGTCCAACAAGAAACAGTTCTTCATGCTCACCCTCCTCATGGTAAACTCCCTTGTGTTGTGGATAACGTTCGGGATCAGGAGCGGCTTCCTCCTGGGGTCCTTCTCCTCCCGTGAGGTAGCAAGCAGCTTGGCTGGCGTGGTGGAAGGAAGCATGCTGCTCGGCTACATCCTAACCTTTCTCTGTGACCTGGGGAGCGTGCTGATGCGACGGTACAGCAGCAGAATTCTCCTGGCTGGAAACTCCGGGGTAACTGCCCTTCTCACCCTAGCAACAGGACTTGTCTACCTAGATCACCGGAACGTCACCATGGTGACGGTGTCTGTGGTGATGCGGGTGTTGCAGGGTTCCTGCAGCTACCTCTCCTACGTCTTCTTGTTCGACACGTTCAGTGCGCAGTTCCCCGCCTACTTCGACGTGGCTGTGGCGCTGAACGGGCTGGCCGGCTACGCGGGGATGGGTCTTAGCGTCACGGTGGGGTGTGTCCTGTACGACCGGTTGGGTTACGTCCTCACCTTCGTGGTGGCTAGTGCCTGCTGCATGGTCCTGGCTCTTCTCCTTCTCCTCCTGCCCTCCACCCCCACTTACCTCTCGACTCAGAAACGAGACGAAACAGATGAGAAACAGTCTTCCAAGGAACTGAACACACTGAGTCCTCTCACGCTGGTACCTCTCGTCGCTTCACTGTTCGTCAACCTCAACTTCGGCTATCTCCAGGTAGTTTATTTTCACTGGTAACTTAGGGTAGCGTAATTATAGTGGTATAGGTCACAAACTTTATCGATATCTCAATGTGGCATATTTTGCTGGAAGTCATGGTAATCCAAGGAATTGTTTTAAACTTAAAATGTCAATCTCCAGAACCCCTCACCAAAATATATTTCAGGTGACGGTGGCGGAGTTTATGCACGAGGAGCTCGGCAAGTCCTACTCCTTCGGGGGCCTCGTCTTTTCTCTCTCCACAGTAGGACTTATAGCGGGCAGTGTCGTGTCAGGAATCGTCCTGCAAGCCAAGTTTATCAAAGCTAACACTCAGATGATGTTTGGCGCTGTCCTGATGGGGCTGGCTATCCTCCTCACCTTCCCGCCCCCTTCTCTAGAATACATCGCCGCCTCCTCCTCCTTCCCGGCCGCCCTCCTGGCCGGCTCCGGCGAGAGTCTAGTAACTTTGGCCGCCATCACCGCCATGTACGACGTACAGGGGAAGGTGCGTGGAGGTGTCACCCCGCAGTGCGCAACCCGCATCGCAGGACTCTGGGTGGTCGGATATGCGGGCTTCTACTTCGGAGGGTCGGGACTGGCGGGCGCTGTGCGGGGCCTACTCTCCTTCTACCAAATGGCTCTGGTGATGGTGGGCTGCTGTGCTCTTAGTGTCGTCATGTGCATCGCCATAGCAACCATGAATAGCAGGAGAACAGAAATAAACGAGGAAACCCCACTTCTTAACTCTTGAAGAGACACTGAACAGACACTCCTAGATTGAGTGAAACAGTATCGAGTGAAACACTATTGAGTGAAGCAGTATTGAGCTGAGCACTATTGAGTGAAACACTATTGAGTGAAACACTATTGAGTGAAACACTATTGAGTGAAACACTATTGAGTGAAACACTATTGAGGTACCTAGGAAAAAGAACTTAAGAGCACTGAAGAGAATGTATTGTAGAACGGAGGAGAAGACTGAAGACATGGAGAGAATCGAAGGTTTTTTGGTAAATTGCCGATTGTATTTTGTATAATTTTCCAAAAACCAATAAATTGGTTGCTCCCTTTGACCGGGGAGAGTCTCTTGGCTGTTCCCTATTAAAACAAAGTGATATTCCGATTTAGCCCGGGGTAGCAATTAACGTTAACTCCGTCAACTTTCTCTCGGTCGCTTGCTTTTGAGTTTTTATGGCTACGCGTAAGTAGATTTTTTACCTCACCGCTTTGCACTCGTTAATGTTTAATTTTAAAAGTATTTCTATCTTACAAATCTTCATCTGTCATCTACAACTT
>JH153412.1:84697-101853 GCA_000226015.1 Mnemiopsis leidyi
TGTTACACCAGACACCATGAAATTTACCTACCTACCTACGGCCTACCCACCCACCCAAAATCCGACGACTTAAAACCATCTACTTTACTTTTTTGCCTTCGGACAAAAAAGAAGAGATGGAAAAAATTATACAAATTTAATTTATACACATAGACTCATAAACTAGAAAACAATAAGACATACAGAAAGTTATCTGTTCAAAACAGATCACTGAGCCAACATTGTCTGAAACCAAGAATACAAAAGTATACATAAATGTTGAATTTCCTACCAATTTTTATAATGTTAAAGGTTATAACAAGACACACAAATATATTGAGCTCTGTGGATGGTATTCACTTTACAAAAGAAGGCATTAGGCTGATGGGGTACTGGAAAACACGTGCACAGAACAAATTGATTTCAATTTTATGAAAAATTTGATACTCTCATTTTTCAGGAAGGTTCAGGCTAACATAGAAACAAACTCTCATCGTTGTAGGTCGAAAATTGGGGGAGTAACACTTGTTTCAGATTGAGAATACCATGGTTACAGCCAGATAGGTCAGCAGTTCCTCAACTCACTGATTAAAATTCGGTTAGTTATCAAAAATCCGAGCTCTGGCCTCTGTATTAACTACATAGGTGCCAAATATCGAGTCAATTGAGCCAAAAATGGCTTCACTAATCGTGACAAGAGTTAGTGGCATAAAAATTTGCAATTTGAGTTTGTCAAATGTGTGCCCTCTCAGAACAACATTATTCCAGCAAATACTTATGCGAAGCAACGTAACTAAACTTACTTAGCAGTTCCAAAAATCACATGTCTAGTCAGTACTTGTGGTAAAGCAAGTCAGGGTAAGATCCGAATTTGGTTCTTGTAGCAATTTTAGCAGCTGCCCTCTGCCGGATTTAAGTCCCCCAAAATTCAAGGAAAAGAAAAAAAGGCAGTCGCATTTGCCAGAGCTGTTGATAAATCTACTCTTAATCCTTATGGATACATAAAATGTTTTATCAACTTTACTTGAAGTGCTATTAACTATGTGTAGTATCTTGTTTTAGACATACTTATCTAAATAATCTAACCAGGCTAAACTATTATAGGCAAGTCCCCACAAGTCTAATAATATGGGTCACGACAATGTCTGGTACTCCCACCCCAGAAAATACGGACCTGGCTCCAGAAAGTGTCGCGTGTGCTCGAACCATCACGGTCTTATCAGAAAGTACGGACTTGACATGTGCAGACAGTGTTTCCAGCAGTACGCCAAGAACATCGGTTTTGAGAAGCTGAGATAGATCGTACATATGGGGAATCAAGCTTCTGTTTATTGTTGATCTATTTATTTTTATTCAACTCACCAAAGTTTGTGTTATTAACTCATTCTTTGAAAGTTAAGTTCTATCAAACTGAAAGCTTATCTATAGACACTTATAGGCACCAAATTGGTCTTTCCATATTCCATGCACAAAGCTTGTTTTACATGTACTGGACCATACTCTTTTATTATCTACTCAACTTAATGATATTGAAACTCGATTATGATTGATTATGTTGAAATACGACTTTCTTGAAACTGACATATTCTCCAATTAAAACTGACAAACCACCCCAAATAGGGCCATGTTACTGAGTCGTGTCTCCAAACTGCTATCCCCTGTCCTGTCTAGGTCTAATCACACTATCACGCTCTTTCCGGGCGATGGAATTGGACCTCAGATCTCTGAGTCCGTCAAGGAGATCTTCTCGGCAGCTGAGGTACCAGTCGAATGGGAGGAACACGAAGTTTATCCAATTCTAGGTTTGTCGGTCGTTTTTTATTTCGCTGGAGCTGGGAGCAAGTTTAATTGTTTCCGGCCGCAACTATTGCCCTTTCGAGGGACTGGTGGTAACAGGAATAGATATTACTTTGCGTAACGCGCGGAGAAAGTTTAGAGTAGAAATGCGTCCGACCTCTTCAAATCCGACAGAAAAAAGCGCGCTTTTCACGTGTGCTCATTAAATTAAACTATGTGGTTTTGAGGCAAATGTATGGTTTTGAGGTAATCGTGGTTCGAAGCAATTGTCAACTGAACTGTTTCTCAATCCAGCACTTTTATGCTTCATAACACAACCGCTAAGAACTCTCAGTATCTACACCCGAACTTATTTTCAGAGAAGAACGGTAAAACCAGGATTCCACAGCCCGCCATCGACTCTATCTTCAAGAACAAGATCGGACTAAAAGGACCGATGAGGACAGCTATAGGTAAAGGTCACGTGTCACTAAACTTGACGATCAGACGAACGTTCGGGCTGTACGCTAACGTGCGTCCTGCTAAGACAGTGCCTGGAGTTTCCACGCCTTACTCTGCGGAGGGTGTTGACTGTATTATTGTTCGGGAGAATACTGAGGGGGAGTACTCTGGTATTGAACATACGGTAGGTTTGTTGTTCGGCAGTGTTGGGTTTAGTATTTAGGCTCCGTTTTTTAAATTCGCAGTGCAAAGTTCCCTCGTAGAAATAAGCAATTAATCAAACAATCTATTAAATTTTACACTTACCAGAAAGTTGCGTATGCTACTGTACATTTCCCAATAGGTCGTGCCAGGGGTGGTACAAAGTGTGAAACTGATCACCCGTGAAGCGAGCCGGAACGTAGCTGAGTACGCTTTCAAGTACGCCGTCGACAACGGGAGATCCAACGTGGTCGCTCTCCACAAAGCTAACATCATGAGGATGTCTGACGGACTTTTCCTCGAAGAGTGCCGAAATGTCGCTGAGAATGTTTGTAGTTGTTTTTAAGTTACTTTAAAGTTTTGACTTGTTCTTACGTTGATGTTATAGAAAAACGAAAAATACATAATTATAAGTGTTGCCATTAACAGCTCCGTCGATTTTTAAAATTTTCAATTAAACTTACTTTAATGTAAGGCTCACCAGTATAAATATTCCTGCCAGTATCCCCAAATCAAATACCGCGAGATGTACTTGGACTCAGCCTGCCTCAAGATCGTCAAGGATCCCTCTCAGTTCGATGTCATGGTTATGCCAAACCTCTACGGCGACATCTTCAGCGACTTGACGGCAGGTTTCTGTCTTATTATTAATATGGAATGTTCCAAACGTCCATGTATGAAAAGAAATATTTTGTATACTGTATTTGCATGCCAACACTGATCAGAAACAGGTCATGCATCGAGTGTAACTGAGAATTCTGAGTGTACACTGCATGAAATGTACTTTTACATGACTGTCGTCTTCATTACAACCTACAACAACGAGCACCGTTTCCAACAATAACTTTTCAACATCCTTGAATTTCGAACACACCTTGACTCTAGTTGACGTGCTCCTTCATCAACATTCCAGTTCACCAACATCTCTTCAGGATTGATAGGAGGGTTAGGGCTGGCACCCAGCGGTAACATGGGAAAGGAAGGTATAGCGATATACGAGGCTGTACACGGCACTGCTGACGATCTAACTGCGACGGTTAGTTATTTGTTGTTTTATTTATAGTGATTAGCGGTCATTTCTTATTGAGCCATGTCCACTCTACTTCACATCTCAATAAAAGTAAATAAGGGGTGTATCTGTATTACTGACACTTAAATTATGTCGAGCAGATGCTCTAAGTCTAAGTATTGTCTTCATTGCGATATACTCTACCTCTACTCTTCAGAACAAAGGGAACCCTACTGCACTACTAATGTCGGGGTTGATGATGTTGCGACATCTTGAACTTAAATCACATGCTGACAAGATCGAGAAAGCAGTGCTAGAAACTCTGAAGGTATTTGGATACCCAAACAATTCTATTGCGATAAGGTTTTGTCGTCAATATCAAAGCCAGATTCCACTTTTCTTCATCTTAGAATTGGAAAATTAACAAGAATTATCTGAATTCTGTGCTGAAATCTCAACAAATTTCCTTATTTGCAGGAGAGGAAGTTTGTTACAGGTGATATCGGAGGAACTGCCACCAACCCGCAATACACCGCTGAAATTTGCCGGAAGATTCGCGCCTCTTCGTGAGACATTTCTGTCTAGAAAAGTCCGTTTTTCGTGTCAGATTGCTCCGTTCTTCTGACACGAGTTCTCCAATCGGTGTATTTCTGATTGTTGTACATATATTGGGAGTTTTTAGTCACCAACTAATAGAGCCTCGAAGTTTGGAAACTCATTGTTATCTGTTAATTATTTATTACATTGCAATTCTAATTCACCGCATAATCTATAATATAATTGGGTGCATGTTACTGCATCCAAACATATAACCCTTCTAAATTGTCCGATTTTTGAGTTCTTTAGTTTTGTATGTAAGTTTCGTTTCAGCTGGTTATATTTGTACAAAATTCCAGTCTTACAGAAGACGTGCAATGCAAACTTTGTCGTTTTTTATTTTGATGATGATAAATTTGAAATGAGGTAAACGCATAGAATTTTCATAAGAATTACAGTAATTTTAAAAAATTGATTTGAATTGATATTTTGAAGTTAAACAATACAATAAATTACTAATCAAATCTCTGACAAATAACTCAATACACTTAGGGATGGAGAATGAGTGGGTATGGGTGTTGCGATGTCGCGGCTTGCCTTACTCGATTACAAAAACAGAAATAGAGAAGTTCTTCGACACTTCGTTTCTAGCCAGCAACGCTGAAGAATCAATCCAGATAACATACAATGAGGAAGGTGTGTAAAAGTGTTTTAAGTTTTTTAACTTGGCTTGTTCGGTTATTTGTAAGGGCTGGTCACTCACTTACTTAAATCTAACGTGGTGGCTGGATAAATAAATCAATGGGCCATCACTTACTTCTTACAAAATTTGTCTCAGTAACTAACATTTAAAATTGTGTATAAAATCTGATCAAATATTTGCAAGATCGTAACTTAGTCCTGACTCCTGACTAAAGTTAACTTAATCGTAACTAAAGTTAACTAAATCTCAACTAAAGTGTACTAAACTTAATCTCAGGAAGACCATCTGGAGAATGTTTCGTTGTGATGTCAAACGAGGAGAGCTACTACAACGGACTTCGTAAAAACAACGAGTACTTGAAATCTAGGTGAGATATCTCCTGATACATTCTAGAAGCAAAATTTTTGTGAACTTAACCAGTTTAGTCTCTTGCTTCTATTTCGAAATTCGATGCGATGTTCAAACTAAGTGAGATTAATATCCAGATTTCTGTTTCTTCCGGGACTGATTACAAATGTTAATCTGCAGAATGTGACTATTAACTAGTTTGATCGTGTTTTGCACCCTAAATAATGTCCTAAGTTTCCAAGACGAAACATACCACTAAAACAACAAATACAGAAACTAGATTCAGATAATTGAGTTTTCCGGTAGCACCATTGCAATAGTCAGTCTTGCAATTTGATAACTCCTCGCATGTCACTCCAAGGATGATGCTGTTTTCTCCCTCGATCTCTTGTCTAGCTTTTTCTTGCAGCACTTGGCATGTCGTCTGAAATTTAGGTCACAGGTAATGGAGACCGTTTTGTGCGGCGGAGGCGCTATTTTTTGTATTTCGTGTCAATGAAAATAAATATAGGACTCATGTATCAATAAAATTTGTGACTCTTTTCCAAAGATCCACCGTAACATAGCAACACTTACCGTAACATAGCAACACTTACCGTAACATAGCAACATTTACCGTAACATAGCAACACTTACCGTAACATAGCAACACTAACTGTAACCTAGCCTAGCAACACTTACCGTAACATAGCAACACTTACCGTAACATAGCAACACTTACCGTAACATAGCAACATTTACCGTAACATAGCAACATTTACCGTAACATAGCAACACTTACCGTAACATAGCAACACTAACTGTAACCTAGCAACACTTACCGTTACATAGCAACACTTACCGTAACATAGAAACACTTACCGTAACATAGCAACACTTACCGTAACGTTAGAACAGCCCTTAAAGCGGTACTCCTCCTTGTACCTAAGTCTTGCCTTGTTGTTGTATACTGCAGTTACTCTGTAATCTACACACAACATGTCTTCTGTTTCACAGCGTACTTTCCCCGGATCTACCCCCTGTAAAATCTTTCTTTAGTTAATCAATTTTAGTTTTGTATCTTTTACAATACATAGGAGGCTACAAATTTATAGGAGGCTACAAATTTATAGGAGGCTACAGATGTTATCATATTTTATTCTTCTAGTAGGTCGCGCTGCCAAAGATCACAACTTCCCAAAAATTCGGCCCATTATAATCCATGTTCCTTATAACCTCCTATATCAGTCCCCCTTACCGTGGAGCAGTATGGCAACAATCTACCGGCACTGTCCACAACCCCGGCCGTGTACTCGGTGTAGCCCTCAGTCTTGTACTCGGAACATTCCGCACATTCCAATCCGGCGGTCACGTGACCGAGGGAGGAGAGAAGGAGGGTGGGGAGGAGCTGGGAACTCAGTAGTGATGTGAGGGTGAGGATCTGGTGGAGTGGTGAGATTTTCATCATCTTTGTGGAAACTGTCCGTGAGAAAACTGTTTCTGAGTGATTTCTCTGTTGTTCTGTTTTCAAGGTCACGGTAATTTAGCGGAAAAGCCAGTTTTGGGCTGGGGTGAAATTCTATTTCTTGACTTGTGTCTATTCTCTAAAGATATTTTGATCTGATTTTATAATCTTGTCACGATTATAAAAATTTGAGTTTGTTCCGTTGTTCTTGCAGTTTACTCGAGATGTCTTCTCAGTAGCTGCTATCAGTGTTACATCAGGGGTTTGTCTTCATCGATATGATAGCTGTTGTTGTCAGGTGAGAGCAGCGAGATCCCCCTATATAAATTGATGTGAAAATCAGTCAAATCTAACAGTTTACTTTTAGCAGAATTCCCACGGTGGATTGTAGAAAATACATACGTCCTAAAATTCCATTTCATCTACTTGTACAGGAAATTGTAAAGTTTCAACGCAGAACGAGACTCAATGAGTTCGCAATTTTACTTCAACAGCAAAAACCAGTTGATACCAAATAGCTGATAATATCAGGATCCATGGTGCGGATTGCATCACACAAACAGTTTCATTAAGACAAAATTATGGTAGATGGGATAATCGAATCTCGCAACACTAATAAGCATGTTTAGACAGACATCATACCCTCTTTTAGCTTTATAGAAAGCAATATCATTACAATCTTAATCTTAATGTTAATTGATCATGCCTCATGCCTGACTGTTTTAATTCTTGATTAAGATGTGTCTACGTTTTTCGTGTCTACGTTTAGTAAATATCCATGCCGGTCCAGTAGTATTTTGGGCTCCATATTTAATCACTCAGCACTCTCTTAAAGCAAATTTGCCGAGGAATTGACCGGAAATGCATGATGCCATCATAAAAAAATCGTAGAAAATTAGCGCCACTACATGAAATATATAAGTGTTTACCTGCCGCAACATAAAACAAAACGACGCAGCTATCTCTAGAATCTCTAGAATGATCTATCTCCAGAATGAAGACGAGACAAAGTAAAAAACTGAACGTTTTGATCGCCTGCAAGCTTACGTTCGACGTTGTATGACAAGCATTTATGTAGCGTGTGTTTTAACAAGGCACAGTAAGTGTCGATGAAGGTCTGCTGTGCTGCTCTCATTTAATGATTTAAAACATGACTCTCTTATATAAGTTATTTTGATAATAATAACTTGACGTCATTAACCTGTAGTACTAGATTTTGCTACATTTTGGATATATTTCAGTTGATTTAGTTATATAAGTTCCAAAGGCGTGTCACGTTTTCCTATATAGGTTGTATTAGCGTAAAAAAATACATTAATTAAGTAAAACCTGATCTGCTGGTCGTAAACAAACGTATACGAACCAGAACGCCGAACAAGGGAAACTCTAATTACGTAGATCTATAAATAAAATGTCTAATTGAGGACATAACGAGACCGCTGTATGAGAGAGTTGGACTACTGGTTGCTGCTGTATCTAATGTGTTAATGGAGCGACCTGCAGACAGGCGGCATGACGTGGTCTTTTCCTGCTTCGCAGTGCCATGGCAGAGACTGCAGGTGGATTTTGTGGAAATGGAGAAGTTACCCGTAGGGTAGTGCCATGGCAGAGACTGGAGGTGGATTTTGTGGAAATGGAGAAGTTACTTGTAGGGTAGTGCCATGGCAGAGACTGGAGGTGGATTTTGTGGAAATGGAGAAATTACTTGTTTGGTAGTGCCATGGCAGAGATTGGAGGTGGATTTTGTGGAAATATAGAAGTTACTTGTTGGGTGACTAAACGCTTGTTTCAAGAGTGAAAAAATAATGAAACGGAAACTCAATCGCTGCAGATAAATTCTAATTTGGGACTGATTTTTTCTAATCGATGGGCATTTCGATGTTTGTCGACTGTTGTGACATTCTATGTGTTTATAAATTCTTAATTTGATTACACGAAAAAAACTCATCGGTAATCATTATTCCGAAATAATCAATCAAATGATAACAATGGATAAGCAACAATGGATAAGCAATAATGGATAACAATGGATAAGCAATAATCGCTGAACATAATTTCTGGTCTATAACTTAATGGAACCAGCGTATTAACTGCTAGCTTTCCTCAAAAATCACAGAAGCTACGTGTTGCTATTTCACGATACTTGAAAAAAAACTTAGCATAAAATATAACAGCATATGATATTATAAGATTATACAAAAAGCTAAGTGAAAGCTCAAAGCCAAAGTGACCTTGCATAAGGTGCATTACTAGCAAGTAATAGATAAGCAGTCTTCATAAAACATGGGATTCATGTAATAATGATGTTTTTTGATAAATCTTCTCCCGATAGTTTTTGAACCAAAAGTAATGAAGGACTTGGGGAAGAATTTTTATCCTTTATTCTAATAATCTAAACTTAGTCTGATGTTTCAATAGCAGTTTGCGATGTTTCGAAAGTTTTCTCTTCATTGTATCTCCTCCGACCAGTGTCCATGTTCCTATCGTGATTGACACAATCAATTGCAATCACCTCTGGTTCTTGCTCAACTGCATTCTGAAACATTCCTGTGAATGCTGCCAAAACTGATCTGCCTCCAAATGTAATGACTGCTTTTATTCGTCTAAATGATCGGTCTATCAGCTCTCCCAGTGCTTTTTCGTAGATTAATGGGTTGATGACGGAATTGAGAGGCAGGACTGTCATAGCGAAAGAAGCATACCAAGTTGAAGCGTCAATGTATTCAAGATTGTGCAATCCACTGATGATAATGAAAGGAACCCAGCAGAGAAAGTCTGTTGCAACAATCATCATAATTTTGTTTTGTATTGCCCGTTCGTTTTTCTGCCTTTCTTGGTTTTCGTGCTGTCCAGATTTCTGAGAAGATTTTTTGGTTTTCACAATGATCACGACATAACAAAAAGTGATGACTGTGAAGCAGCACAAGTTTACCACAAGCATAATCCAGACAACCGGGTCTCCTGTAAAGTTTATTTGGTCTGTTGATTGTCTGCTTCTTCTTGCATCATTAGTTCGGACAAAATATTTAAACAGGCACACCCCGTCATTTCCATAGAAATGAACTGGACTTCTGCTTAAGTTTCCAATATCGTGAGTGAACATACCGTCCACTTTTTCACCAATTTCCTTCCAAGACATCGCTGTGGAGATGTTGGTGGAGACGTTGGAAACATTTTCTGTGGTGTTACTGTTTTGGTCATAATAAGACTGTAAGATGTTAATATGCCTGTCTTTGTTGGGGAATCCTATAAAAACTTTGTAACTGGGATCGTAGTACATTCCTTGCACGAAATAGTCTTCTAGGGAAGGTAATAAAGGTGTAACAGCTATCGCTAAAGCGGCTGTAATGGTAACCATCCCTAAAGAAGCCACCCTCAGGATCGATTTTTTATTGACTGGTCCGGGTATTCTCATTGGTTTGCAAGTTAGTCCATAAACTCTGATAACGCTTAAGACTGTCATTGTAAAAAGAGAGATTTGTGAACCGAGTGTACTGATAACACCAAGACTTGAACATGGTGTTCCAGTAAACCATACAGCTTGCTGTTTACAGAAATCTTTCCCAAATATGATACCATCATAGACAGACAGGATGACAAGATATAGCCCGATAAGAAAGTCCCCTGATCCAATTAGATTCATTAATACCTTTGAGGTCATCATTTGTTCAGTTTCACAATCTTTTAAGGCCAAGAATCCATTGACAACGATAAATGAATTGAATGCCATTGCCAGGATGCCCATGAACCAGCACAAAATCTTGAGAGGCCAGTTGCCTAGAATCTCTTTACCACATTTTTCATTGCACTCATCTGAAAGATCAAAACAATCATACAAGCCGTCACACTTCTGAGACAAAGATATGAACTGACGCTTGGTCGCATCGAGAGTGTTGTGACAGACCATATGGTTGGTACATTCGATCTCGTCACTCATATCTCCACAATCGTCAACAAGATCACACAGTTGCTGGTATTCTACACACTTTTTATTGTCACATTGGTAAAAGTCTTGGTGATACAGACCGCCTTCTGACTTGTCTAGAAAAGTGAGAAAGGAATTGTTTCCCAGTGTGTAACCTCGATTTGGATATTGTCCCCGACACGAATTGTACTCTAATATCCTGTTCCCGTTTTCAAGGGGACACTTTACATCTGATTCTTCACAAAGGTTCATGCAACTCAGAAACAGATAGTGCTCTCCAAACAACCTACTACAATTAACCTTAGAGTTGGGAACATGAAGAATAATCTTCTCTTCTCCAAACACCTCACCCCAAGGTCTTGTGAACTCCCTTACCTCACAGGTACTGATACTTGCATTGCAAACACTCCGTATTGCACCGCTGATAGTGGAAATCTTGTTTATGACCGGGAAGTCTCTAGCTATCCTACAGACATTGTTTTCTCCACCATCATCACACGACTCCACTCCGTCACATAGTAAATCGAACTCTACAGTGGACTTGTCACCTCTAGGACACTTGTAAACATCTCGACAACCTTCCCCAGGCAATGATAATTTCCTAATTTTTCCTGGACAGAACTTCCATTTCGCCTGATTTTCATCCTCCCCATTTATACAGTCCATCTCATTGTCCATTATCCAAGAAACAGGAATTCTATATTCTCCTAATTTTGGATGGAAAGTTCTTTTACATGATGTGAAGTTCAACATGTTGGACATTAGTTCACACATGTCATGAATTTCGTCACCACCATCCGAGCAATCAATAAAACCGTCACACATTTTGTGTTTGTGTATGCGACAATCAGAAGGCGACAGACAGTTATTTTGGAAGTTATCGTCGCAGATTTTAACCGGCATCCCTGCAAACTGATCATACTCGAGACAAACCACATACCTGGAAACACTGGACATGAAACCTTCAACCTTGCAGTACCCTCCAACTCTCTCTATATCAGAACAGTTTGTTTGATCTAAGTACTCATAACAGTACGGATTTGCATCCCTCATCTTTAAATCGAATACAGCACACCTCGTGAAGTTATGTATTGGAACTGGATCTATCCGGTTAAAGTCGACCTGATTTCTGTAGTGAGTACAACTGTGAACAGAACTGATGTTGACTGCACAGATCTGCTCGTCTGATCCGTCCAAACATTGCTCAAAACCGTCGCAAATCATCCATGTTGGTATTTCTTTAAGACCATTATGGTCCACTTCAAATTTGTGGTCACATTTAAATCCATACTGGTAACCGTTGCAGTAACGCTCGTCCTCACAACTCCAAGATTTGAAGCTACACTTATCATCACAAGGAATTTGGTCTAAATCGTTCTTGGTGCTTGCACAGTCCCTGTTTTCTTCTTTACATTCATCTCCTACACATGCGACGTATTTATGATTATAGAGCTCTTTGCAGATATAACCTCCACACAAAACGTCTTTGTTTTGTATTTGCAAGTCAAAGTCGAACCCACACACTTGATAGCCATACGGGTCGTTCAAACACAAATTATCTACTCCAATGTTATTGGTATTGTACTCTCCGTAATGATGCTCGGCATAAAAGACATCAGAATGTGTGCACTTGAAATAAATTCGAGAAGTGGGTTCATAGAAACATGCGTATTTCAAAAACCCGCTCACTAATCTAGTGACGATGCAGTTTTGTCCAGACTCCCTGATCTCCCTAACCACTCTGTAATCTGTACCTTCCAGACACTCACGGAATTTAGTATTACGTCCACACCATTCTGACCAACAACACGGTTTCTCTCCACCAGGATTACACTCTGTAGGTGTACCGTCTGGAAGGGGTTTCAGATAGCCACACTGACCGTCACCAGTTCTCCACTTAACCCTACCCCCAGATTCCGTCCAGTCTTTGTACATAATCCTGTAGTCTATACAGCCCACACAAGTGCAATGTTCCGTCGTGTTACCGCAGACTCCATGCTGTTCAAAACTCCAAGCATTCATACAACACGGTCTTTCCCCGCTAGGGTCACACTCTGTAGCCATGTTGTTGGGAAGAGGGTACAAAGCACCACATTTCCCGTCATGCCTCCACAGCTGTTTACCTCTTGATGCCCAGAAGTCTCTATTGGACCTGTAGTCGGTACAGATGTTACAAGAACAATGTTGTGTTGTGTTGCCACACTCTCCGAACCACCTGTTACTACAACACGGTCTCTCCCCGTCCGGGTTACACTGAGCTGGGAATCTGTCTGGTAGGAGGTAGTATTCACCACACTTACCGTCCGGTCTCCATCTGATGTCTTCTGAGGTTGGAGTTAAAAATATCACATTGGGGCGTTGGCACGATAGAACCACTTCTTTGTGGATAATCAGTTTAAATACTTTGAAACTTTTTCAACGCTACAAATTAAATGAAAATATCACATTGTGGCCTTGGCACGATGAAATGGTCATTGGTCGTACAAAACCACTTCTTTGAGGAGAATCAGTTCAAATACTTTCATTACTACTATTATACAAACAATTTCAGTCTGAACATCATCATCGGCAAAATGGTTGAAATATTACAGTAACTTACTCGTTTCATTTGACAAAAGATGTTCGTGGTAACCTTTTTAGTCTCCTATTCATTATAAAACTGTTGATAATTTGAAAAACAAATCCAAAACGAACGTACCTAAACTGCTGCTGCATAGAATGATCACTGAGAGCAGAGCGAGAAGCTTTAAACTTCCGGACATATCCTGAAGACACTTTTTGGTTCTTGCTGTAAACTCAACTAATGGTTTTAACAATGCTTTTCGTTTAATCTTAGTTTGACTGTTGAACTGAATTTTTGTAGATAGAAATTAGAATATTGGCCGAATTACTTCAATTGAGAATGACCGTAAAATCAAAAATAAAAAGTTATATTTTTAGTAATACTACACTTAAATGATGGTGGAACTTTAACTTTTTACGGATTGTTAAATCATCGTGAAATTCTGCACAGTTATGGACGACCTTGGGGTGACTCCAAGCTCCACTTGCCCTATATTTTGACATCGATGACAACAAGGACAAATAAAACTTTGACCAAGTCCGTCCAATATCTATATCAAGTAAAAGCGATGCCATAGATCAAACTCTGAGATTTAATGTTTTGAAGATAAAGCAGACGAGACAATTCTTTAAATAGGCATCTTTGTATAGAGGGAACATGAGGTGCTAAGGTTAAATAAACCTCAACACCTCATCTTCCCTTCCGTTCACCCAGCACTGCTCACACAAAAGAATCAAAACGCTCGTTTGTGAAACGTCATGAACAATTGGGGGGTGGGGTTATGCACTAACCATCACCCTAGTCCAAAAACTTAACCACGACCAATGATAACCAAGAGGAATTTTCCCCATGGTTGTTTTCAAAATGTACATAGTCTAATTTTGTATCACTATTTTGACCATGGAAAATTTAGATTTTTGCCATGGTCATGGTAAAAATTTTAACCATTTGATCAGTGATATTTAAAATATGACCATGGTCATGATCAAACATTTTTGGCTATTTGACCATGACTACCGGACGTAGGTCAAATGGTCAAAAAATAGGTAATCTTACAACCCCCCACCATAATAATTAAACCTACAAAAGTTGGAAATTTTGTGCGGGATTATATGTTTTAGGAGTTGACACTATTACGAACTTATCCAACAAGCTCAATATAGCACTAAGGAAGTGAGCTTGGGGGATAAGTTTCTAATGATATTGTTGTCATGCTACATTTATAGAGCTGGTGTTTTCATGAGTTCCCCAATCCTAAGAGAGAGCCGGTTAGCTCGGGAAAGATCGTGAGTTTGTTAGATAAACAGATAACGGTATTGTAACTTTGTAAGCTCGCGTTCAGATCCAGATACCTAGACCTTATTTAAAGATGTGTGGAGCGGCGTTATTTAATGCATGATCTCTCTGCTCAAAGAACGGTCGAGATTCTCTGTATACAGAACCTGTAGCTCACTGGTAGAAGCTACCTTGTTGACAAGCTGGGTTAAGGTACAACTCGCCCGAATTTAATGTAAGATAAGACCATTAGATTAAGCGGGTGGACGCTCCACTTGATATATTATGTTCGAGTGAGTTCCCAGTTACTTTGAGGAGCTTAGGAGCTCGGAATATGATTTCGAGTTTGTTAGATTTACAGATAACAGTTTTTTTGTAAGCTTGGGTTTATTCCTATTGCTTCTTGAAGATGTTGGTAGAGACGTAATTTTCTGCATGAGCAACAGAGCACCGCATTTCAATGAACGTTAAACAGAGCACTCTGTAGCTGAAATTTTGAAAACAAATGCAGACCCAAAAAACTGAAAAATTGACGTTGACAAAATAGTACGATCAAGAATTTTTGGCACACAAAACCGGTGCAATTGGGGAACGGGCAGGACATGGAGACTGGAGTATGACGTCAGCGGGAAATCTAATTAAATTCCCCTCTCTCGCATTCCTAGTCCTCACTTCCTGACTATTTTGTATTTGTTGACACCTGTTTTTCAACAAAATGATCACTGAACGACGGATTTAGATTAAACTTAACTAATAGGTGCACCTCAATAAGGGCCAATTTCAGAACGATCCCTGAATCCAACATTCTGCTCATGACAGTACGAACAGCTCGACCTTTACAAAACAATAACAAGACATGTATTGGAGATGCTTATTTTGCTAATCAAATGTGAGTTCAAAAAGCTCAGATTCAGAAACATAAATGGTTGGATGATACTATTGGGAAGCCGTTTTATAATGCTTGAACGCGTGATAATTAAGGTTCTCCTTAGTCTAATGTCTGCAACTTGTTGAGAAAACCGTCCTCATCGACCGTAAGAAACAGCTAATAATCATTCCTACTAAGGCTCTTGCTTTGGCTTCACAAATCGTGATGTCCCAATAAGTGATCGCATTCACAGGTTTAAGATGACAATGCGTTATTAGAGTTATAAGAGCCATTGCTGTGCCAGGTGATTCTCCTTAGATTACCTCAAAAATGATATATGCCGTCTGGTGTCGAGTCTGCTAACGGTCTGGACAAAGAGAGGTTGATAATATTTGGAATTTGGTTGTGGAGCAACAGACAGAACGGGGATACAAAGTGTTTGAGCCTTTTAGGTTTAATCATTTAAAAGTCAAGATAAAAGTTTTGCAGATCATTCATAATAACTCTATGAGTTTAGGTCTATGAGTTGGCGACCTGCTTTAAGTTAAATATCCCACTGCATTAAAATTAAAATACTTCGTGTCCGTGCGATTTAGATCTTATAAAATCGATTTGAGAACTGAAAATCAGAGAACTGTTTACTAAATCGATAGTCGTTGATCACCAAAAAAGTCAATGACTACGCAAAACGGTGACTTGACTCGAAATTATCTTTTTTCAATTCCCTCCGAATATCAGGCTACCTCAAATCATACGAAATGTTGTACTTTCTTCCTTACTTTTTCATTCAAAGAAACTACTTGTCAACCAACGCCCTATCTAAGTCTGGGTTATGAATTATAATTCTACCGAACGAAATGAGTTTTATAAAACCAAAATCAGACTATCACTGCGGATCTGACATTTTGTGGACGACTGTATGAAGATTTAAAGCCCCTAAAAAGAATTTGGAGTGACCGGACCAGATAAATGTTCTTGTTGGATAACTAGAACTAGTCTAGACAAATATTACTAGTCAAATATTACTAGACAAATATTACTAGTCTTAAACGAGAAAGAAGGAGCATCATGAGCTTGTAAAAGGGAGTAAAGTGCCACTCGTAAAAAAGCCCATAACGGGCCTTTAAGCTGGAAACCTTCAGTAAATAAAATATTTTATTTACCTTTAGTTAAAGAATATTTTGTTTACCTTCAATAAATGAAATATTTTATTTACCTTAAGTAAATAGAATATTTTGTTTACCTTCAGTTAATAGAATATTTTATTTACCGTTAGTTTAAAGAATATTTTGTATACCTTAAATAAATAAAATATTTTATTCGAAGTAAATAAACATTTTTATTTGCCTCCAGTAAATTAGGGTAGTGGCAACCACCCCAGAAAAGACACTTAACCAACAATTTTTGAACCTCGAGACCATTCTCAATCAATTTTTTGTCAGATTTTAGTCTGGGTTCCAAAAATTGCCACCGCCCTAGTATGACAACATGAAGTGTGGTATACGACCCCTCCCGACCCGACTCCCCCTTCCCCCGCTGACGCTTTTCTGCAAACGAATTGGAGCCAAAACGGTGAGAGATAGAGACTTCAAAATTTCAGATTAGGGAGATTTCATCACGTTCTGTGGCTTAGGCTATGTTTACATTCGCTCCGACCCCTCTAAAGGCCCTTTAAAACCTTAAAGGCCCCTAAAAATGCCCATTAATTTGAGCTAGGAGAAAAGTTAGGCCAGTATTTTGACGTAAAATTTGACGAGGAATCCGATTTTGATAGTTTCGGAGCCAAAACATAATTACGTGATGCCTTAAGTGACCCCTTATAAGGCCCCAAAATTGAAATTTTCAACTTTCAGCTAGGAAAAAGTTAGACCAGTAGTTTGACGTCACATTTGACAAGGAATCCGGAGGGAGAGAGAGAGAGAGAGAGAGAGAGAGAGAGAGAGAGAGAGAGAGAGAGAGAGAGAGAGAGAGAGAGAGAGAGAGAGAGAGAGAGAGAGAGAGAGAGAGAGAGAGAGAGAGAGAGAGAGAGAGAGAGAGAGAGAGAGAGAGAGAGAGAGAGAGAGAGA
>JH153412.1:104812-115267 GCA_000226015.1 Mnemiopsis leidyi
AGAGAGAGAGAGATCATGCTTTGTCTCACGCGCCGGAGGCTGCCGCTTCGCGGCAGCAGGGCTATGCAACGTGTAGCAAATCATGCTGGCATACTCGTACTTTTAGTACTACTTATAGCTAATAGTTTAATAAATAATGAAGATGAGAAGTAAAACATCGTTTGGAATTTCTGAAAGAGAACATACACGGTGACGTTTATTTTGAAAACGTTGTGTACCCAAAGATGTTTACCAAAACTACGAACATAAAAACACTCTTTACTCCCAGAATACCAAACGTTTTAAAGTATTACTATTAAATGATTACAAGTGGTTGCCCGCAAACAGCACATAAAAAGTAAGTAAAACTTGAAGTTTAGCAACTAGACAAAAAGAAAGGAATAAGAGTTTGCATCGAGTAGTCCAAACTCCATATAGATTAGGAGTAAAAGCATTGCCATTTATCGTAATTGGTGTTCAAACTTCCAAAGTCACAAGTAGTTTATTTTTTACCAGATTTCTTGATTCCTCCACTTGCGAGCGGACCCTTTCCCTTGGCTTTAGCCTGCATTTCTTTCAAGGCTTTAGCATCTGCTTTCGCCTTATTCTTTGCAGCAAGGTCGGTCTCATCCAATTCTTTATCTGGAAAATTGTACATTTTAATCAGATGAGTGAACAATTTGAAATCAAATTATGGTAAAGAACTAGATTGTCATTTGGGTTTAATTCTATCGAGTTAAATGTCAATGGTTTAGGGACACTGCGCTTGTAGTTGTAGCACACAAAATATTGATATATTGACTTTGAAAGTAAGAGACAAGATGTAACTACCTTGTTTCTTAGGCGCTTTAAGAGGTTTCTTTTTGCCGCCGTCTCGTCCTGTCATTTTCTACCTACCTAAATGTTATAATGTTCAAATTGTAGCACTCACACGATATGATCAATGTTACAACTGCTGGTGATACTGATATGTAGTTGGATTAAGTTGATATATCAAAAAAATTAATTACGATTATTTAAATTAATTGGTCAAAGCAATAATAATAAAAAGCGCTTCTCGATTCAAGTAGTAAGTGCTAGTTGTATCAGTTCAATTAGTTATACACCATTAGAATGATTCTTATAGCATAAAACGAACTTCTAACATAACCATTTCTTATTGTCAATGATAAGAAATGGTTATGTTAGAAGTTATATACAGTTAAACAAAGTATACAGTTAAACAAAGTAAATGTAAATGATACAACCTGGTCACAATTATTAGATTTGTAAACTGTAAAAATGTACTGATTGTACTTGTAAAGTGAGTTTCCGCTGATACACGAAATTCCGGCTTAAAAGTCTGATACTCTGATATTTAACGAGAATTCTTGAAATGATTGTAGAATGTAATTGTAAAAGTAAAAAAGACCTCGAAAACTCCGCTTAGCCCTTACAATCATGTCCCTAGTAGCTTACCAGTTTCTGCAAAAATTTCGTCCCTGGACGATACCGGATACTCTTGACACGGTCTCAAATTTCAAATCAAATCCAAACAGAACAATTTGTTGGCTCTTATTTTTACTCTCAATCTTCCTGTCCATCATCTGGACCTCTCTTAGCTGCGTTCATCCTAAGTATAGCCCCGGGTGCAGGGTAGGGTCTCTGTTGGAAGAGGGGACCGTTAGCCGTTACATCTACACCCGTTTTAGCGTCACCTTGTTTTGGGAGGCCTCGTCCCCAGTCACCTCTGAAACGGGAGTTTCTATTTAAACGCAGAACTTAAATCGTATTGTTGTGGTGTCAATCACACGAGTCTAGTGTTAATGCTTTGTAGGAGTAGGACGGTTTAGTTACAAAGAAAGAAACATTTTGGATAAGGGAAATTTAAGAAGAGTAACATTTTAGATCAGGGAAATTCAGTAAGTAAGGGAAATTTAAGTAAGGGAAATTCAGTTCAGGGAAATCTAAGTAAAGGGAAATTCAGTTCAGGGAAAGTTAAGTAAAGTAACAGTATGGACAATATGGATAAGGAAATTTAAGTAAAGTATCAGTATGGACAATATGGATAATGAAATTTAAGTAAAGTAACAGTATGGACAACATGGATAAGGAAAATATCATATTATACCGTGGAGCGTCAGAGTAGGAGGACGGGTCCATGGGGTCCACTTCGTCCTCATCCTTCGGTTTGTAACGCCGAGAATCTGATCTTCTCGGTTCTTTTCTACTCTGCTGAAAAGTTGTTTAATTTATGCACGGTTCAGTTGAATTTTACCTACACGTAAAAGTAACAAGGCGTACGCGTACGCGTAGAAAGGTTGTTAAAATGTTTCCCTCAGATCATTGTAAATCAGATGTCTCAATTCCCAACCTGTGGTGTGGGAATCTCGTCTACAGATGGCATCTGTAAGTGTGGCGGTGCACGTGCGTTGTCACTGGGAACGTCACGTGATCGATTTACATTGTCCTGGTGATCTACTTGAACCGACGCTGTCTTCGCTGCATCTCCTGAAAAAGTTAAATGTTTGGTATCTGAAGTTTTTTTGGGACAGCTGCGCACGCGGTCGAAATGTCTCTACTACTGATAGGATTGGTGAAGAGCCAACAGTGTACACCAAATTAATTAAAGTACTGTATACAGAGTTTAGACGGTACAATATCACTTACGGTCTATAAGTACAGGACATCTCCACTGAACAACGTTAGTGTTTGTGTTCCAGAAGTAACAGTTCCCACTTTCTTCATCAGGCACAAGCCGCCAACATGTCGGTATCTTGTCATACACTTCTTCTATCACTAACTGTGGGAGTGGGGTGGAAACAGGAATATTTGATTTACAGAGTAAAGTACATACTCGTACATCGATCAAGTGCGTAATCAGACATATGCATAATTGGACAAGTACTGAGTACAAGTAAAAACTCCATAAGTACAGTTAAACATCTATTTACCGGGCCTCTCGGGGCACGGTAAATGTACAATTTCAAGTACAAGTACAAACTATACAAGTACAGTTAAACCTTCATTTACAGTTAAACATCTATTTACCAGGCCTCTCGCGGCACGGTAAATGTACAATTTCAAGTACAAGTAAAAACTATGCAAGTACAGTTAAACATCTATTTACCGGGCCTCTCGGGGTACGGTAAATGTACAATTTCAAGTACAAGTGCAAACTGTGGGAGTGGGGTGGAAACAGGAATATTTGATTTACAGAGTAAAGTTCATCAACTTACATTACATTGAACAAGTACATCAACGAACAAGTACATAAACGTACATTACATTGAACAAGTACATCAACGAACAAGTACATAAACGTACATTACATTGAACAAGTGCGTAATTGGACCTCTGCATAATGGGACACGTATTTATTACAAGTACAGTTAAACCTTTATATACCGGGCCTCTCGGGGCACGGTAAATGTAAAAGTTCAAGTACAAGTACAAACTGTACAAGTACAGTTCAAGATAAAGGTACCACTAGAAGATTCTAAAATGACGGTAAGGAGTTTTTAACTGTTAAGGCAGATAGTATAACCGGTTTAAACCGGTTTGTAACAGGATAGTCTAACCGGGTCTAACCGGTTGTTAACCGGATAGTCTAACCGGTTCTAACCGGTTTTTAATTTCTTGTTCTAACCGGTTTTTGGTTCCTCGTTTTCCAATGGTTCTTGCACCAATCGTTACAAGAGTGGAACTTGTTCCAGACATTCGGACATTCCCAACCATCATCAACTGGATCTTCCGCTGGAGGAGTAGAGAAATAGTTTATTTACGTTTTTAGCTTGTATTGTACACAGTACACAGTATACACAGTATATACAGTACACAGTATACACAGTATGTACAGTACACAGTACACAGTATACACAGTACGCAGTATACAGTAGGGATCGTGTTTTAAATTAAATATTTCTGAGACAAAGGTGGAAAGGAATGTGAAAATATGGAAAATAGTGACTATCTCACAAACAAGAAAGGAAAAACGAACCTATCACCGACTTAACTCCCTTAGCTTTGAGTCTTTGAAGAAGAGCTGCGGAGAGAGGCATGTCTTGCTATCTCTATCTTTTTGTGAAGAAGTGGTTCTGTAGAGTCAGTAGTCAGGTTTTAGACCATTGACATTCTGGATGGGATTGTAGTGTTTATTGGCGGTGTGTTTATTGCAGTGTTTATTGTTGATTGCAGTGTTTATGAACTATAAGAAAAGGTGGGATTAGTGGAGTTAAAAGATCAAAACTCATTATAGAATGATCCCAACAACGTTGGGCTATTACTTTGAAATTATTAATCTTTTATCATAGCTTACACTATTATGTGTTAATGTGTACTGAAGAAAAGAAGTGAAACACAAATGAAATCGTTTGAAATACTTCAATAAATTTGTTCGATATAGAGTAAGATGTACTAGCTATTAAAAATTTACAAATAACAAATACGAGCGAATTTAATAAAAACGTTTAAATATAAATTGATAATATATTTCTTTTCATGACTGAGTTGAAAAGAATACCATCAAAAAAGAAGAATTTGAAACATTATAAACTTTAAAAAAAGAAAAATTCTATGATGTTGCTAAGGTAAATAGCCAAGAAAGAACTGATATAAAACGTAAGTTTCAGTTCTTTAGCTCCCGCACACGTTCAACTTCTTCACGTCATTCTCATCCGGCTCTAAGTTAGCACGCTTTCCGGTTGTCACGTGTTTTTCAGAACCGCTGTTAAGGTTGTTGCCATGGTAACCAGTACTGCCAAACCCACCCTCTCCTCTTTCCGTATTGTCTAGGTCATCCACCTGGGTATAGTTGATATAGTGCATGTTAAGGGAAATGATGTAGTTCAAGAAAATACATTTATACAGTTTTCATCTTAGCCCAAGACCGACGACCGTATTGAGTAAGTTAAAAAATTAAACAAAAAGCAGAATTTTAAAACTACAAAAAACGGAGCGTAAAAGAACCTCGACAACAGGAAGTGTGAGGATCCTCTCCAGAACAAGTTGAGCAATCCTGTCTCCGGGAGAAACTTTGTATTCGCTCTGTGCCAGGTTGAACATCACTACTCCTACCTCACCTGCAATCACGTGACTTTATGCAGCTGCATTAAATACCGGCTATCTTGTACACGTTTTTGGGAGAAAAAAGCGCCTCTCAAAAGCTTGTTCATCATCCAGAACATATCTGATTTTTAAAAATTATTCCTACCTCTATAGTCCTTGTCAACCACCCCTGCTCCAATATCAATGTGGTGTTTAGCAGCTAGGCCAGATCTTGGTGCGATCCTACCGTAACATCCATCCGGCACGGCAATCGAAATTCCAGTATTAACTATAGCCTTGAGGGAGGGGTTCGTGTAAAGTTATTACAATCTAACTGCAATCCCTGGTTTGAGCTTTCTTTGTGGCAAAATAATTTAGAGAAGACCAGATAAGACCAAATTGTGAAAACACCAGCCTGTCAATCAACTTAAAGAGAAAATCTCCCAAACGGTACAAGATCTCACCTTGCCCTGTGCGGGAATGACACACTCCTCCACGCTGTAGAGATCGTACCCGGCTGCTCCGGCTGAGGTCCGGGTCGGAAGTTGAGCTTCCGGTACACGCCGCCTTACTCTCAGTTCGGTGTTCATGTCTAGTGCTGTGTGGGGAGGGTTAGTTCGGGACAACCTGGTCCGTGGAGTTCTTAGCTGACAGGGACGTAGCTACTAGCTAAGATCTTAGGAAGGGGGATCTACATCCGTGAGCGCAGCTAGCTGGTGATGCAATGTTTGCTTTGTTTGTGCCTTACAGCAGGGGTCTGGGCCCTAAAATGTTTTCTGACTTTTCATTTTAAAAGGGGAGATCCGGGGATCCAAGGACCCCCCCCCTGGCTACGCCCCTGTTAGCTGAGTAATGTACTTCTTCATCAGGAATATATTACATTTATTTCTATAGCGAAAAGTGACTAAAAACAAGTTATAGAATGTAACGATGTGTGTAACAAAAAATCTGACAAGATGTCGAGAGAGGCAAGGTAGTCAAAAATAAAGTTACGATTTCAATACGCCTCAGACCCTCAAATATATCATTCAAAATCCAGAGAGGGTACAAATTAAAAAAGCAATGATTTTAATCTGGGAAATCTACTGTTTTAACGAGTTTCGATTTTATTATGCTTGAAAGCAAAACTATATATATACGATTCCTAAAACTCCTTTGAAACAAAAATGACTGAAATTTTTGTCATCAGATACTGAAAATTCAACATCAAGGGGACAAAATGTGTCCAATGGCCACCTTCAAATAAAAAAACAACAAACGAACAAACAAGCTAACAGACAAACAAATAAGGAGAATAAAATTAAAGTCTGAACAAGTGTTATAGTCTGCTGAAGGTGCTACTGCGGTAAGGGGGTGAAATTAGGATAGTAGCTAGAGTAGTCTGTGTAGCCTGCCGCTGCTGCCTGGGACTGTTCCTGATAATATTGTCCTGTGTATCCGCTATAAGGATCACCAGTCTGATACCCATACCCTCCATACATACCTGCGTACCCTTGGTAACTAGCATCAGTGTAACCTTGGTAACCAGTGCTGGAGGGGCCTGAAGCCGCACTGGGGTTAACCGCAGTGGCATGGTAACCAGAATAAGGATCCACCATATTGGAAGTGGAGGTTGATACCCCCGGGTAACTGCTGAACGAGTCGGATTGTAGGTCTGGTACAGACTGAGCCTCTGGAACACTGTAACTGTTATCTGAAGTTGTATTAGTTTCGGAAGTGGTGCTTTCAACTCCCGCCATCAGGTTTATGGGCTTCCTGGTTGAGCCTAAGGTTCTCGCGCGGTTGGAGGGGTTCTCTCGACCTCGGTGAGAAGGGGGAACACCCCTTGATACTGGGGCAGCACCCCCTCGTGCCCCTCGTGATAGAAGTCTTCCCCGAGTAGGTGCCCCTCTTACTCTTCCTCTTGGTGGCTCGCCACGCCTTGGGTGTCCTCTTCCTCTTTGGTAGGGGGCTAACCGCTCCTCTGGAAAATGATATTGTTTGAGATGTGATCAAAAGCCACAGATTTACCTTAATCAGCGACCAATTACCAAGAAAATCACAAAAAACGGGTTATTTGGGGATCTTCATTTACAACCAAACAGCATCTACAACTCCTATCATTATGAAGTAAGGATACCTGATCTAAGAGGACGAGACGCTCCAGCCATAAGAGGTTTTCTGACACGCTGTACATGAGTAGTAACAACATGGGGATCATGGTGGGGCGGAGGAGGGGGTTGTACCCCCGGATACATAGCAGGGGGTGCCCCATAACTCTCACTCCCGGACATTGACATTCCATTCATTCCGTGAGTGTGTGCCATGAGTTGCTGGGAAGCCAATACTGAATCCTCCTGGACTGGGTCAGTAGGAGGAGCTACGGGTGGGGGTGGTTGTGGTAGTCCGTGTGCTTGTGCTATCAACTTCTGTGCTTCCATAAAAGGATCAGCAACAAGGGATTTCTGGTCCGGCTGTTCCTGCTCTGGGGAGGATTCCAAGAAGAGGTCGACATACCGGGTATCTGAAATAAATTAGGGAATTTGTGCGGTATAATTACTATATAGGTTGACAGTTTTACCTAAAATCTGAAAAATAGCAAGTGCTTTTAAACAATTGACTGGCGGCAGAATTTCCAGTGAATACTCATTCTATTCTATTCATGATAGTAAGGTGGAAGACATATATGACAAGTACTTAAGATTGTGACAAGGGATTAATGTAAATACGGGGGATTGGTGCGATGTTTTTAAAGTGAACTAGTTTGGTTTCTCCTAACTGGTTACTAGTGCTAAGATTGCTACCAACCAATTCGCTAACAGGATAGCAATACCATGAGGGGGGAATCGAAACTGGGAACGAACAAACCAACCCATATGTTCTTTGTCTTTTTCCATAGCCACAAGCGCGTCTTCGTGGGAATGGAAGAACGCGTACGCAGTCCCCGAGGGCCGACCATCCTCCCCCATTAGCAATTCTATGTGTCGGGGCATGAGGGGGGAGAAGAATTTGATGACATCCCCCTGAGAGGCTTTAAAAGGGATACCCCTCATGAACACTTTATGTTCCTGTGACCCACCCCTGTGACGGAGAGAACTAAATTAGACATGAAATGAGAGACTGTACAACTTGTTTGATATTTATTCTTCAGACCCTGTCGTGTCATTATGCTTGGGATGTGACAGATAGAGTCTTTACGTACATATAAGGACGGTGTCCTCCTAGTCTTCTAGTTTTCTTTGTACTGTCTAAAGGCTTTTCTTCTTTCATTTCTCGTTTAGACGCTTTGAATACCTCTATGTACCTAAATAAGCGTAAGTTAAATAAAAAATTTGAGAAGTCTCACAAACCCTTATCTCCGAAAAACACCTATCTTTTTGATGTAGTGATATCTTAGGGTATCTTCAGTATCGACTGAATTCCAGCTCTCATCAAAAATTCCGCAGCACCAAATAAACGAATTCACCACAAAGAATACCAAAATACCTGTGTCCTATTTTCTGCATATGTCTTTCAAGAGCGGCGGTAGCCTCATCTTGCCGGGAGAACTTGACGTAACCTTCCCCCGTCGCTTCTCCTCCTTCTTTTCTGATTATCTGCAATAAGTCTAACGTTAATATTGGTATTCCAGTTTGAGTGTTTTCCATTAAAACGTAGTTTTTTTTACATTTCGAAAAACAGCAGTTTAATTTTCGTTGAAAGACGAATGGAAAGCTGTAGATAGAATTGAAGAAACAATAGAACAAGGAATATTCGAACCTTAAGCGACACAACTTTCAGTCCAGAAAAGAACTCCTTGATCTGCTCATCAGAAACACTGAAGGGGAGTCCCCGCAACTTGACAATGGGAGACTCCGTTCCACCGTAGTAGAGTCTGTTTACACCACCTTTCAGGAGGTTTCTTTCCATGTCTTCTGAGTCCGACTCAAACACTTCAATGTACCTGAGACGTGTCGTCAGGGTAAAAAGTAAGAAATTTTCTTTATATTCTATTAACTTAAGGTAAATAAAATATTTTATTTACTGAAGGTAAACAAAATATTCTATTCACTTAAGGAAATACAATATTTTATTAATTGAAGGTGTGTAGTGCGTGTAGGTTTTGCAACGATTTAGAGAGCTCTCGTTATCTCTGTACTTGCACCGATTTACCTTGCAAAGTTTTGTACATCACCTTGTGTCCGCACTATACAAGGTAGTACATGATGACGGCTCTTCAAGATTTTCAGTTGGATGACGTCAGCAATGGAGAATTCAGTTTTTGTAACGTTAGTCAAGTGATAACAGCATCGGAATGTGTTTTCAGAGATATGCATAAGGAACTGAATCTTGGTGATTTTACTCGTATCAGACAATCTCACTTCAATAAGAGAACAGTCCCGAAGGAAAAGCTTGCTGAGTGGCTAGAAACTGATTGTCATATTCTTGACTCTTTCAGTATTCCATTACTTAAGAATGCCATGAGTAATATGGACAGCATTAAGAAACGGGTTGACGATCTTCAGGAGGAGAAAATCAACGACCAGAAGGAGATAATTCAACTAAAGGACAAAATTATTGAGAAGAAGAGTGATGAGCTGAATGAGGTGACATCTACTGTTAAAACTGAAATGAAATCTTTTTCAACAATCGTGAAGAAGAACTGCCACGCCACTCTCACGAAGAAAACAATTGAAGCTGCTGTCAAAAGTGCTTGTGACAAGGACGATAGAAGTAAGAACATCATCATCTACGGTATTGAGGAGAGCAGCGATGAAGTGCTCCGAGATAAAGTTGAGAACGTTCTACAGGAAATCAATGAGAAGCCAGTGGTTAGAGACTGTGTCCGAGTTGGGTTTCAGCGTTCTGGAGACCAGCGTCCCCGTCCTGTTAAATTTTCCTTGAGCAACTCTGACCATGTTGCTCAAGTCTTGAGGAGCGCCAATCGACTACACACAAAAGAGGGGTACAAATCTGTATACATCTGCCCCGATCGAACCGTTCAGGAGCGGAGAACTTACAAGATTCTTTTAGATCAGCTAAAAGAAAAGCGTAAATCAGAGCCCGATAGAACTCATTACATAAGAAATAATAGAATTGTAAGCTCTGATATAAACAGTTCCCTATCTGGATAAAACTTAGAATTAAAATTGCTTCTATTTAATTTTACGTTTATCATTAAACTGTGACAGATTTGAATTTTTAACTTAATTCATGAGTAAAGCAGTAGATTTTTGGAGTGTAAATATGCAAAACCGATGATACATTATTTTCCTTAAGTTTTTACACTCATTTAGAAGCTCCATTTTGCACTTTGGGGTCTGAAGTAATAGCCTTGACAGTTTGCTGTTTAATATATAGGTGTTTCAGATACCCCGGATTGTTATCATAGGTCACAAGTCCAGGCATTTCAGTTTCACTTGGTCTGATATTATTTATTTGAATATACTGTAATACTGATGTTGATAACAATTAAAAGTTCAAATCAAAAAT
>JH153415.1:23928-35662 GCA_000226015.1 Mnemiopsis leidyi
AAACTCTGGTCACGTGACCAGGACACATCCTATTACATCTTGTGCGAGCTGTTCACTTACAAGACACCTTCTCTTTTGTGGCCGTCAAACACTTCTGTTTTTTTTGCTGGTTTTTTACACACTCCGTGTGGCCGGAGGAACTCCGCCTTCAGTTGTCAAATTTTAGTGCTGCGTTTGTCCGCCCCAACTCATCAAGGAAGCTTGAAGTTGATTCGTTTGAAAACCTCTGTGATCGTAGTTTTAGATTTTCCTTAAATACGGAGAATGCTAACATTATCTTCTTTTTCAATTGTCAAAAAATTAAGAATAGATCATGGGTCGAAGTGATATTTTGAACTGGGTAGTGGGTGGGTAAATTGAAGATTTCCGATTTTAATCAATTGACTGATTTGGCTTGGCCTGGTTTACATTAGATACATATTACCAGTTCTTCTTCAGCTTTATTTCCGTTCGATTTTTATTTAGACAGTGTTTTGACAAGACTTTGATTAGACTGTCATTATCATCCATCTGTATTTTTGGCCGTGACAGAGTTTAAAAGGAGCAATGACCTATCATTATCCAGAGAGTGTCTCTTATAAACAAACCGCCAAATTTTGAAAGTCTTCAAGACACTTCGTTTTACTCTGTGCAGCAGAACGCTGCATTTTAGTTTTATCTCGAAGTTTTACAAGATTTGTCGGCTAAACGAATCTACTCGACATATTAGTTTCTTGGGTCAAATAGTAAACTACTTCAGCTGGTAGCTTATATCAGTCAGAATATATTTTGAAGATTATTATAAGAGTTGATATTTAAATGCTTGAAAGCAACGGTTCAAACGTTCCCACAAGACTCCTTTAAAGTTTGAAGTCGTAGCAACTCGTGGTCTGTTCAATCTTCATCCGTTACCCAAAACTACTGCACTATGCGGCTGGCTTGAGGTTAAGCGGTGACCGTCAACATGCTGGTTTTCTACATGTTGTAAACCTTCGACATTGTTGTCTACTGTGAAATGTCACCTCTACTTGAAAATGCATCATTAAAAATACCAACTTGCTCTATATCTGTGTCTCCGGCCACTACTCAAGGATGCCAAATAATGACATTATCAGCATCATGAGTGTTAAAGAAATGTTCTGGGATAAACTTTAAGTTCTGGTACCCTTGAGAGGGATAGGTTATTGCAGACAGATTACAGTGACTCAGTTATAACACTAACAATAAAATGACTTCAATTGGGGACAGAGGTGTTAATACTTTTTGTAATGGGTATAATACTAACTAATGTATATTATACTATAATAGCTTATGTATAAGACTATAATAACTAATGTATGATAATAACTAATGTATGATACTATAATAACTAATGTTTAAGAATATAATTACTTTAATACTCGATATCTGACTTCAAAAGATTACCGATTTTCATTGTTTAACAGAAGATCGATACAGACCTATATAGGATCCTACGATAATATCGCTTTGTACAGGACGAACGTATTTAGCCTCCAACGTTTCATTAGACAAAAACAGTATTGGAGAGCCATAATCAACCTGATTTTGTTGCTTGCCCACGTCACAATCTTCCTTATATGGAATAATTGGCCGTTTAACCGGAGCCTGGCGGAGAGCGAGTGAAGCTGTCCCCCTCTCTCACTCTCTCAGAAGACGTTATTGCCTTGGACCGTGCATATTGCTATTTATTGCTTTTGAAAGGCTGGCCTTATTTTGAGTAGATTTGGCCCGGCTCTCACAGCATCAAAACTGTTCCCTGCTTATCAAGTTTAACTGTGTCAGATCTGAAACAGTACTGTGAATTGGAACATTGGAAATAGTCGCACGTGCACCTATAACATCCCACGTGACGTGAAACAAGCTGGCTTCTAATTACCCTCTACTGGTACGTGGTTTAGCGAACTCGGTAGACTCTGAAGACAAAGGTCACGTGACCAAGTAAATGTAACTTAGACTTGCTGTACCTCACTGCTAATGTAGCTGTCTTTCTTTGTATTGTAGCGCATCTCACGTTCTACTTCTCCACTACACTAACTACCCGCCTGTTTCTCCTAATTACCCCCAGATCAGAGTCTTGAGGTAACTACATACCACAAACTGGTGAGGGGGGGCTTGTACGTGGTTTTGAGAGATGTGGAATGTGTAGGTCTGCCTCGGGGAAGTTTAGGTCGACTTCTCGCTTTGCGTTTGTTGCTTTCTCCTTCTAATACCGCAATTGTTGTGCAGCATCACTATGCCCTGTTTGATGCTTTCTCGAGGTTCCTTGTTCTTCATACTTTCATATTCTTACAAATATTACAATTCAAGGTCTTAACTCATCTGTAGAACGACACGTAACTGTGACGTCTAATCATGACACAACCCTCAAACCCCAAATAAAACGTTGCTATTCGGACATTATTTAAGATTCCTGTAAACCTGGTTTTTTTCGAAACAATCAAATTTACCAGATATCATTAGACCACCTGACCCTTTCTCACGCTTCAGTCTGTAATCATGTGAAAACAGTGCCCGGATATGATCGTGAGTTAATAGATATCAGATATAAGATACACTATCCGGTCTGAAATTGCACACCAGATAGTGGGGTTGTGTGGACCTAGGTGAAACCTCTCAACGTAATAACCGCGGGGGTGGTCTAATTAGGAACCTTGATGACGTGTGGTTGTGTGTCTGCAGTATGAGAGTAGTGTTGTGTGTCCGTGTGTGGATTTAAAAGTCGGCCCGTGTTCCGTGGTACTGTCTTGTCGCGCGAGTTCGGTTTGATCTCTGCTCTTTTTGGGTTTGAAGTCTTAAAGTTTTTGTTCTGACTTTTTTATAATTTGTAATTCTATAAACCTTTAGCTCTCAGTTATACTTGAAATTACACGTTCCCTGCCAGAAAACATCCTTAACCTAAACTCTTGCTAAGTAATTCCGTTACTTACACAGTACTTACTCTGTTACTTAAACAATATCTACTCTCGCTCCAGTTCCAATTTCCATTAAAACGTCTCCAAAGTTTATCATCTGTTAAAGCGTCTCCAAAGTTTATCATCTGTTAAGTTATGTTTGGTGGCGCCTTGTTGCCTCGCTAACCTGTTGCTCCTTCATAAATCATCTAACTTCTGCTAACTCATTGATCCAGCTAATCACAAAGACTGCACGACAGTTCAAACCATTACACTTGGATGGGTGTAGTTTTCATGCTTTCTTGCAACGTTTCTCGTATATCCGTTCAGATATAAATAGTTCCACTTCCACCCACTTTGCACTGTTTTAGATCGGCCAATTAGCAGACAGGAAAACGGACGACTACCAATCGAGACGTTTCTCTTGATCCCACATGACGATGATCAACCAATTAGCTTCCAGATCGCCAGATCACCCATTCGGCTTTTCTGTAAACGCAGCTTGTAATTCGACCAAATAATGATGCACAGTAAAATTCATACCTCACAATCACCGTCCTCGAAATTTTCCATATTTGGTAAAAACACGTAATTAATAATTACTGTGGTGTGTTATCTAAGATCAAAAATCACGTGACATGACCATATATGGTAACATGGACGTGGATCACCAGGAGCGCAGATCTGTAAAGTACCTGTCACACGACACTGTAAATTGTTAGGCACGACATCCTTTACAAGTGGTTTAAAGTTTTACTAGATACACCCTTGGCTGTACTTCCATTTAGTAATTATTGTAGCCCTAGAGCTATATCTCTTGAGCTATATTATTCGGTTATATCTCTAACGCTTAATCTCCGATGCAGCACGCTATTTTAAAGTAGGTTTATTTTGTATTTGTATTTGTTACACCTGTACCCAGGCTTTTACAGTTACACTGAAGGGGCCCCAGGAAGATTCTAGATCTTTTAACGGAGACCCTCCTCATTTAACCCTCAATCCCGGTTTCCCGGTCATTCGGCTGAGTCAACCGAAGAAGATTGCATAGGCAGATGCCCTTAGCGCACTCCTCTAGGATTGCTGTTACGTATAACTTTTAGCTACTCCCAGTCGCAGAGTACCCCCATTATTAATTCAGTGCTGAATGATAAATAATTACCCTATTTTTCTCAAGTTATCAGCAACATGCATTCTCGTTAATCCCATTAATTTGTTTCCTCTGTCAGTAACCGATCTATAGTTACCATTAGCGCTAGTTACCATACAGCGAAGTGCCGGTAACTGTTTTAACTTGCTAGTTACTTTAATTATAGTGCCGTGGGAACATGTATGCCTTGTTTCTACTGTAGTATTGAACTGTAATAGTGAACTGTAATAGTGAACTGTAATACCGAACTACGGCTGAAATGATTATACTTTAGGGCGGGGGTATTTAACTAACTGCTGTATTTTTTCACTGGTCATTTTTAATCGATTTTGTTTTTTATTCTGCTTGCCATGCGATGCTATCTAAACATATATAATTTGTCGAGGTAGCTATTTTCGTTCTCTAGGGAGACGAAATTTTTTAGTAAACTTAGTTCATTTAATTTTCATAAAATTCCCATGCTCTCCAGCCCCCTGGACTACCATGTTAACTTATTTTACTGGAATAATGTGCCCAACTCAAAACCAGATAATATTACCGCCACTAACTTACACACCACGAATAAATACCGCGGTGTTGTTGTTGTTTTGTACTGCCCGGAACAATAACCTCACGGAGAACATGTTGTTAAACACAACCAGGCTATTGGCCCGACTGTATGAGAGAGGGAGAGAGGGAGTGAGTTGTTCCTTCTACCGCCCTACTTCAAACTTTCTCAAAGTTCGTACTAACGTGTGATATGATGCTGGTTATGTAGAAAGTTCGCTCCTCGTCTTTCACTCATCTAGCCTGACTGAGTTGGCGGTTTGTCTTTAGTTAATTAGTGCCGTGTGTGGTTAACGTTATTGTGGGGTTTTGAGGGAGGAATATTTCCTAATTGTGAGGTTATTTTGAGGTTTTCTGGAAGAACATTTCCTAATCGTGAGGTTTTGGGGAAGGAATATCTCATAATTGTGGGGTTATTGTAATGTTTTGGGAAATGAACATCTCCTAATTCAGATTAAGTGTTCCATGTAAAATCTTTATGGTCTCGTGGCCTGGCTTCCATTTCTCAGAAAAAGCTATTATCAAGAATTATTTATTGGACAAAAATCTTTGCCTCGATATTATGTATCATATCATTTTGCTTTGTAACGACTTTTGAACTTACGAAATGTTCTTTGCTTTTATTTTAGACGACGCACCTGTTACCGCTTTCTTAAGATTTTATATCACCCCTTATCACTGCAGCATATTTTACTTACAATAACACAATTAGCTTACCGAATTACTCTTATTTTAAATTCCAAAATGGCTTAGGTTCGACTAACAACTTCACATTAATTGTAGGGTCGCTCCAACAAACTTATTACCACAATGGTTGACACAGAAACTACCCCTACCGTAGAAGTTCCCGAAACCCCAAAACAACAGGTATTAAATCCTTAGAACTTGCAACCCAAACATTAAATAAGGGCAATTCAAGTTCTAAAAAGTGAGATTGTTTGAAAAAGTCACCTAGATGAATTATTTTATCGCAGTTTTTCTATAAATATCCCTTTTTCACACTTACCTCCCTCACACCTAACAACTATTGCAGGTAGAGGAACCAGCCGCCGAGCCTGTTGCTAACGGTGACCATGCCGAATCAGAGGAGGAGAAACTTTCTGAGCCCGAAGAGAAAGACAGTGCAGTGAAAGAAAGTGCCCCCACTGAAGAGCCAGCAGCTGTGGAAGAGGCTGCAGCTGTGGAAGAGGCTGCACCAACTGAAGAGGCTTCCCCAGTGGAAGAACCTGTAAGTCAGAGTTCTAGTTAACTGTTATTTCGTGATTTTTGTGTTTGTCTAGTGTGGTGCGCTGATTTAAGCAAGTGCTAAATGTTGTGAAGTGAACATTTCCATATAACATTCCTTCTTCCCCCTCAATCCTCATTGCACTATACAGCATATTACTCAGGCTAATTTATATAAACCTATGCAAAACACTGCGTTTTTGTGAGTTTTTAAGTCTTCCTCACAGTCAAAAGAAGAAGCAGCTGCTGAAGAGGCTCCAGCTGCTGAGGAGGCTCCAGCTGCTGAGGAGGCTCCAGCTGCAGAGGAAGTCCCTGTTACAGGAGAACCAGAAGCCACCGAAGAAGCTTTAGCCAATGAAGAACCCACTGCTCCAGAATCAGCACCAGCTGCAGAAGAACCCGCAACTACTGATGAAGCCCCCGCAGCAGAAGTATCCCCAGCCTCCGAGGAAGCCCCTGCTGCAGAGCCTGCATCAACTGAAGAATCCCCAGCTACAGAAGAAGCTTCGGCCACCGAGGAACCTGAAGCTGCTAAAGAAGCTCCCGCTGCAGAAGAAGCCTCTGGATCTGAGGAAGCCCCCGCCGCAGAAGCAGCTGCAGCTGAAGAAGTAGCCCCAATTGCAGAAGAACCTGCAACTACTGAGGAAGCCCCTGCTGCCGAAGAACCCGCAACTACTGATGAAGCCCCTGCTGCCGAACAAGTCCCCGCTGCCGAACAAGCCCCCGCTGCCGAAGAACCCGCAACTACTGATGAAGCCCCCGCTGCCGCAAAAGGCCCAGTTGCTGAAGAAGTCCCTGTCACAGAAGAAGGCGCAGATGAAGCCCCCGCCGAAGAAAAACCCGTCGACGTTTCTGTGGCCGCGGAAGTAGCTGCAGCTGCTGCAATTGTCGAAGAGACATTTAACAAGGAGGAATCTCCAGAAGCCCCGGTAAGATTGGCCGGGAGCTGTTTCCAGTTTCTACTAAATCAATCGTTAATCGGTTTCATCCGCGGTTGCTGCATCAGTCTATTCGTTGCACTAAATTCTCTGCTATGTATGTTTGGTTTTCTTGCATGTTCAAGCTGCATTTTTTTCACTTTTCTCTCCTCATTTGTTATTGCATTTTCCGTATTTCGTAACACCAAAAGTGATTTGAAATTCAGTCTTCCGTCTCATTCATTGTTACATAAACATCCCTTGGTTTACTTGAATGTTTTTCAGCACTTCTTCGCAAAGATTTCCTGCATGTTCTCTATTTAATTTGTAGGGTTAATCTCGTTGCATCCGCATTTCAATTTCAAAACGCCATCAATGTTTAGGAATCTTACCAATAATTTTGCAAATTTACATTTCCAACTAATCAACAGGATCTTTGTACTAAGTACTTGTGTCCTCATCCGGAATTCAAAACTTTTGCATCAACCTTTGTCTCTCAGGTGGAAGAACAGACTCCTGCTGAAGAACCAGCACCAGAAGAAACCCCCAAAGAAGCTGCTCCTGCTGAAGAAGCTGCCCCAGCCGAAGAAGCTGCCCCTGCTGAAGAGGCTGCCCCTGCTGAAGAGGCTGCTCCTGCTGAGGAAGAGAAGAAGGAAGAAGAGAAGAAACCAGAGTGTGAAACTCCTTCCAAGAAGAAAGGCCTTATGTCCAAGTTAGTTCTGTGATTAAGGGGGGGGTCATTTTACCCCCTGATTTAATGCACTGCATCGGTTTTGGATAATTTTGTTCTTATCCCCTTATTTCCTTACCTCTCTTAATAAAATAGTTTACTTTTTTGTAATTCTTTCCTTGCTCCAGTCCCTGTTAAAATCTTGTGCTCTCATAAAGTATTTTTATATTCACGGAATATCTACACAAATTCACATTCCGGAATTTAAACAACTAATTGTCGAAGTCAATGCCCCAAGTTCCCAAATGCATTCTATTTAAATCCGTGCCCTAACCGCACGCCCCCTGCCCAAATGACCTTCATTAATTTCAACCTACGTAAGTTAGATCTCTTCTATAATTTTCATGACATCTCGGCCCGTGTGTTAACCAAAACTTTTCCAGACTTGGACTGAAGTTCCCTAAAAAGGAGAAGAAGGAAGCAGTTGCTGAAGAGGAGAAACCGGTGGAAGAGAAGCCTGCTGTGGAGGAAGCCCCTGTGGAAGAGGCTGCCCCCGCTGCTGAACCAGTGCCAGCTGAAGAGGTACTTTACAATCCGTGCTTGTTTTACTTGCCTACTTTTGTGTTTACTTCTTTCCACATCAGCAAACCTGCTGCTTCTTTAGGGTCGTGGCAGACTTTGTAGAGTGAGAATGATTATTGAAATTATCACACACCTTGAAACGAAAGTCTTTAAATTTTAAATAGAAACTCCTTCTATTCGGAATTATAATAGGCATTTTTTCACTTCTGTCATTGGCCGCCTTATTGAACTTAATCCGCCGTATCTCAAGACTAAATACCTTGTGACTTGTGTTTTGGGGACATGGCTCAAGTGCAGGCATAATAACGTATAGTTTTATTTTTAATTATATTATAGCATAAACATCACCAGCAATATCACATATTTCTAATACATACTAGCAATTTTATATTTATATATAGCATATTTATATATAGCAATTATATAACTTATATCACGCTTGATTCTTCTCAATTTTGTACTAGAAGCTTCTATTTTCATCTCTGTCTAGATGAATAAAACGCTAGAAGTGGTCCCTCAAGCTCAGTGACCATTAGCGCTAGTACCAACTAACGCAACACATTATGTTTCGAAATTATTGCTACATAACATCATCATCAACACAAGCAAATTTCTCCCTCGACCGTCGAGTCCAATTATTCCATATATGGTAGCATGCCGAGACTCATTAGCGAGATTGCAGATTGACTAAGGTGGAGTTGTGTGTACTCGGTTTGATTGTGTCACGTGACGTCGTGCTAGTGAAACGTGACGTCATAGACCAAGCTGGGTTCGAACGATTTGTCGGAGATTTCGAAATCATAAGACGCAGATTTTAAGGACTTATATATGTTATATTTCCTCGATTTTCACCTATCAGAAGAAAAGGATAAGTCCTGGCAATGACCCTTGTTCCTTCAGTAGATTGACATAATTTCTCTCACAAATTTGGTACTAGGTAACTTCAAAATGGGGCGCCAGCTGGGCCCCCTACAAATCTGACCCTCTACATATGCCTAACAATGAACCCCTCACTGCCCTGCCACATTACAAAGATAAAGGATAGTCCAGGTTGTTGTTAACTCCGAATATATTACATGTCTCCCCCTGTGTTGTAATCCTAACTACCCATCTCTCACTAACAACACATCTTTTGTGTCCGACACAAATTTGGGTGGTGGGTAATTAGGCCCGGTAACGGTTCTAGTGGTCCCCGACACAAATCTTGGTGGTGTTGTGATAGTTAATGTCCCCGGAGGACGGTAAAACACCTGTCTTTGTGTCACGTGACAAGATGACGTCATGACTACTGAACTAGAACGGTAGTTCTTGGGCTAGATCCATGCAAGCAGAATATATTTTGTGTGTCCTCTAACACTCTTGTTAGGAAACTTCTAGTTAACAGGAAACCGCATAATTCGAAAAGATAATATATAAATGAGAAATACGGTGTTCAGCAAAGAAGTTCTTTAAATGTTATGATATGTGGTGGTCTTTCCAGTCTTGATCTTTTGTCACACTGATTTTTCGTTCAACTTCTTCTTTGCAAACATTTTTGAAAACCCCGAGGGGTACCACACCGGGCATTCTAAGCAGTATACAGAATTTATTGTTAAACAAAATATACCTAGATTAAAAAAATATACTAATAGATAAAATAACCTGCTTACCTGACCTCAAGTGCCTACCATGAGTAAATCAGAAGAAATTGAATATAAATAGATAAAAGCTGAACTATCACCATGAGCATTGAAGCAGCGACATCAACAAAAGTCACGCCAAACCACATTAAAACCTTGAAAACTATCCAGCTTTGTGTAAGTGAAATAAAATGGTTAAAGATCATTCAGCAAAATTTAACACACGTCGTTGACAAATACTCATAGAGCTGAACTATATACTTAACACACGCTTAATATTTGAGAAATTTATTTTTGCCTCTCAAGGCTACAAATCTTCCCTCCACGAATAAAGAGTTTTTTGTCCTTCTCAACTTCAGCTCTTCTTTTTAACTCTAGGACCAGTTGTTTATGCTGAGCTCTCTCTTCTGCTGTGCGATCAGGAGCTAGGAACACCCTCCTAAATTTCTCAGACCCACTCAGTTTACTCGACTTCTTAAGTATTTGCTGCACGATCGAGGAACTGGAAAAGGAAACTTTAACCGGTCTTGCAGCATTCACCTAGAGTTGTGTTAAACTAAGTGTGTTAAAGTGACATGTGTTAAAGTTACATGTGTTAAACTGGACGTGTTGAAGTGACTCCACGAGCTGTTCTTTAGTTATTTTCGGAGAAGACTTTTGGCGGGTTAACGTGCTTGGCGGAAAATGTCAGCGCAGATGTCAACTGTCAAGTAGAATACATTTTACATTACACACACAAGACTTGCACATACACGTGTAAATGTCAAGTAGAATACATTTTACATACATTACACTCACACAAGACTTGCACATACTTACACGTGTAAATGTCAAGTAGAATACATTTTACATACATTACACACACAACACTTACGTACACGTGACAAACGTACACGCCTTATTTTATTTTTATTATTTTACTTATTTTTTAGATGAACCCAACAATCAGGTCGATTCCTGGTCCTTTATTTAACAAACACGTTCCTCCTAAACTGAAACTCCCCAGGAACCAGCAGCAGCAGTTGAGGAAGAAACTCCAGCCCCAGCAGAAGAAGCTCCAGCTGCGGAAGAAACGACGGAAGAACAGCCGGAGAAAAAGAAGAAGACCAACATTATCAAGAGACTGTCTCAACGTGGTCTCAAGAAACTCCGAAAGGTAAATAGAGGGTTTTCCGTGGTTTTTATCTAATTTTTTTTAAATAATTGGCTAAATAAGGTGGACGAAAATTGACAAAATCAACATGGAACTATCCCTCTAAGTACCAGGTAGTTAGGAGTTGTCAGTAAGATTTCTCGTCATATCTGGTGAAATTAAAACGGTGAAACTTGGTTAAAATATGTCAATGTTAAACCCAGTTTAACTGTATCCCAGTATTCATTTCACCAGATAATTAGTGATATACGTCCAGTTAAACCAATGATATATATACCAGTAAAATATATACAGTACCGAGTATATCAACTCGAGGACGTGCTGTCACTCCGCTGATTTTCTACTGCCACTGAACATGTATTTTCTTTCCGTGTGTACAAGATAAACTTCTACGAAACATAAATATTAATTATCTGTACGTGACAGAAATCCCGTACAAGTCATGTTGGTCACTGTTCAACTGTTTAACTGTTAAAGATAAGGAAGCCCCTTCACATCTGCATTTGTAAAATATTTCGCATATTTGCGACAGCTGTTGCGTATTATCGTATAACGTCAAGAATTACCCGATACTGAAACATTGATATGAAATTGCCTGGTATCTTCACCCTCTTTATCAAGTAATGACGGCATAGTTTGATACATAAATTCCCAAAATTCGAATCCAAAACCTCTGAACAGTTCCTTTGAAGGCTAGCAAAATTCTGTGGGCCAGATATTTGCATTTATATTTGACGTTTTGTGAAATTAGCTGTCATGACCCAGTACCATAGCTGACCAATCAGAAGTCGAAGCCAATTCACGTGACGCTAGATCAGCCAATCAGAATGGAGCTGGTCGAGTAATTTAACCCTCCCGGCACATTGAATGTGGGGGTGCTATGAATATTACTTGTAGCGGGGAGGATTTAGGTGATGTCCGCTGTCGTGCCCAGTACAGCTTACAGGCACACACACACACACACACACACACACACACACACACA
>JH153415.1:41042-54137 GCA_000226015.1 Mnemiopsis leidyi
CTCGAATACGCCTGGTGAATTGTCTCTGGATACTTTCTATTAACTGAATGTCAGCAATCTTGGTTGGATTCCAGAGAGGGCAACAGTATTCGACTCGGGATCTTATGAGGGATTTGTAGAGTTGGAGCATAACAGGCTTTGACCTGTCTCTGAAAACTCCAAGCACCCAGGATGAGATCTGGCGAGCTTTATCCACCATTATGTTTATGTGTGGTGTCCATGAGAGGTCTTCTGACATATTGACTCCAATTGAAACCCAAAGACTAAAAAGCAAACTGTACTGCTAAATTCTTTGGTCAGATTTCGGTCAGGCTGCCAGTGCCAGATTTAAGTTCTAACAGCAACTCTATTCTTGACTGGTGTACTGAAGGATTGGTGCATCTACGATGCGTTATGCGAGCCCTATCAAACTTGTGGAAAACTACACAAGATTAATGCCTAGGATCTATATAACAGAACAAATATTTTAGGTAGCAGAAGAAGAAGCCCCCGCTGAACCAGCTGAAGAAGCCCCACCCGTGATAGAAGAACCGGAGGCAATAGAGGTAGCTGCCCCCGAGGAGACCCCGGCCGAAACTCCTGCTGCTGAGGAGAATAAGGAGGTTAAAGAGGAGGAAAAAACTGAGGACAGCGAGGAAAAACCCAAGAAAGGTTTGCACGATCACGTTCTTATCGATCAAACTTATCTTATTATTACTTACAAAGTATCTGTGATAAAAATGGAAAGGAATAGGAAATCCTCCCTAATACGCTATCGACCATGTCATGCTAGCATTTCAAAAACTTACTTTTCAGAGAACTTCGTAAGCAGACTGAAAAACAGTTTCAAGAGTGCAAAACGACCTAAAGTTGAGAAGAGAAACAACGACAACGAAGAACCTGCCCCAGAGGAAATAATTCCAACTGAAGAGCCTGTAAGTTGTAATTTAATCGCTATATTCTTATGTCCAATTGTAAATGATTTTAAATCTTTTACACATGAAATTAGACAAAAATTTGTTGAAAGTAACCAATTTGATGTGTACGCCATTTAGGAAACGCCGGCCGAGAAAAATGACAACGAAATCACCGACAACAAAGAAGTAGAGGAGACGGAGAAGGAGGAGAAAGAAAAGAAGAAAAAACGAACAAACATCTTCAAAAAGCAGAAGAAAGAGAAGAAAGAAGAAGATGTGGTTGACGATAACAAGGTACGTTCGATTTAGATCACTTAAAAGTTGATGTCATTATAATGTTGCATTGTCGGAGACTGCATTACCAGAAATTTCAGTTTTACCAAAGACACATGTGAAAATTGCCCAAATACCTGCATCCTGAAAGAAAATGTTCACATTATATTAATTAAGATCAACGAAGGTTCCTTAAATTCTGCTCAATCGCATGATGTCTCTGGTATTGCTCTTCTGATGTTCAATTTTCGTATCGATTTATGTTACACGTGCAGATTGGAGAGCTGTAAATTCCTCCCATTCCAACGGTTCCTGTCATGAATGTCACTCATCTCACCTTGAATGTGATCTTTGTTATCACCGTGCTGATTTCTCTCCTTATCAAAAATCAGTCTTGCCAACCAGCAAAACAAATTCTGAATTGCTTGTTGCTTTAATAGCTATAGTTGCCATACAGTCACTAGATAGTTTTAAATGTTGCCGGGCTATAGTTACTGTCGTTTCTATGGTTACTGTAGTTGCTATAGTTGCTATAATTTCTGTGGTTGCTATAGTTGCTACAGTTACTGTAGTTGCTATAGTTGCGAGGCTGCTGCCTGCCATTCTCCTATCTCGCTATTCGTTAGCTCAACCTTCAGACGATCGAGGAAGCCGCAAAAGAGGACAACAACACGAACGAGAACAAGAAGAAGAGCAAGTTGAACCTCTTCTCCAAGAAGAAGGAGAGTGTCGAGGAGAAGTGCGACACGGAGAAAGCTACGCCCGTCCACACGTCGGACGAGGAAACGCTTCCTGTTGACAACGTAATTTTCTCCAGTCCTCTTTAAACACACTCCAGATTTCACTGTTGTCAGACTCACCTCATTTAAATTGCACTGAGTCGGATGTTCATCAGAACTCAGAGAACTGTTGCCATTTTCCCTTAAAGGTGCTACTGCCTTTCTTAATCTGGGCATTGCTGTTTCTAAGCAGCTCATATAGCTGCTTCTTAGCAACGCGTATCGCTGTTTCTTATAGCAGTGTTTATCGCTGTTTGTTAGCAGCGTGATTCGCTCATATCGCTGTCTCTTAACAATGTGTATTGCTGTTTCTTTGCAGCGCTTACCCGCTGGTTCTTACCGCTGGTTCTTACCGCTGGTTCTTACCGCTGGTTCTTAGCAGCGCATATCGTCTATTCCCCTCACTGCACTTTGCAGACATAATTTAACTCAAACATCCCTTTTTTGCGCTCTAACTCTCTGAAGCGACAATAGCAATGTGTGCTATCGTCTGATCGAGGCATGTGTTGCAACTTTGTTATGCAGCACTAATTGTGAACTATACTTAATTAAGTATAGCATGTTTATTGTTTGTTGCAATAAAGCTTGCATGTTGCGATTAACCTCTCAGTGTCTACATCTTTCTCACACTCAACCACATCTCACCACACAGCATGAATGATTTAGTTTGTGAAGCATATTTACACAGTTTGTTCAAACCTTGGTATAATTTGGGGAAAGGTTTACAGAAATCATTAAACAGATAGATCTTCGGGCATTGGTTGACATGCACGAATTATTTGATAACCTGATTAAAATTCGGGATTTCGTTGAAATATTCCCGATGTTTAATGCATCGTGGGTAAACTCTTTAAGGTTTTCAAAATGAACAATATCATTTAGTGAGCAACGCTTAAGTTATCAATCTTATGGAGTGAGCAGTAAACTCTCTTAAAGTGAGCACTCTTAAAGTGAACACTCTAAAAGTGAGCACTCATAAAGTGAGCTCTGTGAGTATAAAACTCGCTCTCCTAGGAAACGCCTGGAGTTGAAGTTGGCGCCTGAGCATTCCAGCACATCACAATTATATGTAAGTGTCTCCATATATTCCACACGTTATTCTTGATATCCTACATCATACGTAACGTTTGGAATATATAGATTTTATTTTGAGTGAAATTTCATTTCTCATTTTCATTGATACACTTCGGTCAATGTTTCGCACTGGAGCTCTAATGTATAAAATTTCGCATTATATTCCCTGTTAAATGTTGCCTAACCGTCAACTGCTAGTGTTATCAACCTTTATGTACCTTTTAACTGTACCTATACATTTTGCCATCTCGTTTCAGCGGAGCTCAATGTCCATGTTTATGTCGCGCATCAAGCGACCTCGACACACCGGTCCAGATCCAGCCCCAACCTACGGCACCCTGGCTAAAGAGCCCTGCCCAGGCACGGACAATAGCATTTTAGACACTGCACCTTAGGAGACACCCGCTCCTTTCGCCTCTCCATCTCAATATTTTGTTTGCAGAGGTTTTTCTCCTGCTCGTGGGCTAAGTTTGAGCTGCGCGAGACCTCTCTCGCGCGCGTGTGCGGATGTCGAGTGTTTTGTTTTATTTTTAATTTACGGTATGTATGTGTCTTTTCGGTTATTTGGCTAGTTTTGAGTCCACGCGAAAATGAAAATGCCTTGAAATTGAAACTTTGATCCCGAACTAGTGATTTGCATATTTTGTTATTTACTAAATTTATATTTACAAATTTTTTGCAGCGATACTGTTCGTTGCTAGTTTTTAATATTGAAGTTTAGATTTTTTGGAAATTTGAATCTGCATGAAAATTTAAATTGAGATGAATTTAATATAATTAAATGAGTATCACCGTTGCTTCATACATTATGATTAAGATAACTCGAATAAAGTAATTTGGGAGTACTTTTAACAAAGCCAGACTAGGAGTAGGAGTGACATTTACAAATGAGAGAACAAATTTCTGAAAGTGAAACTGGTCAAGTTTTGAGGATTCGTTTTGAGTTTTGACTCAGCCATATTTTAGTAAAACTCAATTTCAAGCTATCTTGAGTTAAAATATTTTATTTTTATGCGACTAAAAGTCAATAGTGCCTTAGTGCCAGTGGAGCATAAATTTTTACTGGAGCTTAACGAACAAGCTTGAAATATGTGGTGCACTCAAAGTCAAGCGTGCACTTGAACTGTAACATTAATGTAATTTTTTATTAACATTAGTACATACTTTTACTTATTCTATTTCTGACTGTCAAAAGTATCTACCATCTTATCTGCAGTTCTAAAATTAACAAGAATATCAAGCCTCAAGTTAAAGCTTGACGAGATGATATCCGTCTAACGTTCTTACGAAACGTTAGACGCGCGAGTCGGGTAACACCTCGACAAGTTAAAGCGAAACTTATCTGACTTTGTTCGCAGGGTGGGTGCAGGTGCGCAAATAGAGAATAAAATGTCGGGAGGTTGTCTGAATTTGTCCGACCCTCATTCATCCTCCCGGAGAATAAAATGACGGGAGGGTGCGCGCTGCTGTACAAGTCGGGAGGGTGCGTGCAGCTTGACGAGATAATATCCGTCTATACTGTATACTCCGTTTCGTTAGAACGGTATACCGTTCTAACGAGACGTTCAGCTTTGTGCTGCGAGAGTCGGGTATCATCGCGACAACGTGCTGCCTGTACAACTTGAAACTTAACAACCACATAACCTAATTTGAAAATTCGATAAGGGGTCGTTCACATATGACGTCATTACTGAGGGGGTTTCCTTACCGGGCATTGTCTGACTTTGTCCGACTCTCATTGGGAATAAAATGACAGGAGGGTGCGCGCTGCCGTACAAACTGGGCCGGGCACTGCGCGGCTCTCTCTACGTTTCCCTCCGAAAGCATGAAACAACAAAGACTGATGTTCCCATGCAAGAGTTTCCAAATGATGACGAGCTTCCGCCGCACGCGGCGTAAGTGGTAAGCATGCACAAGCACCTGGTTGGTTTTTTACAAGTACATGCGTAGCAGCCGCCACGCACGGCGTAAGCACCTGTTATGTGTTATTAACACTGTTAAGTTGACGAGATTTTATCCGTCTAACGTCTAACGTTCTAACTCACGTTCAGCTTTAGCTGCGTGAGTCGGGTATCACCGCGACAAGAGCAATTCAAACGGGGAATGCCAAATGCGCGTCTCGAAGGTTATCAATATCAACAGTATGTTATCAACCTACAAATATCCGTTTACCGTTCTAACGAAACACCAGAGAGCAGCAAAGATGCGAGTTGGCGAGATGATATCCGTTCTGGCTCTCGTCAGAAAGTTCTCGCCAGGAGAGCAGCAAGCTGCGACCCGCGCGCGAGTAGGCAGTAGGGTAACACCTCGACAAAGATGCGAGCTGCGCACCTCGTCAATCGATAGCTATGTTCGCAGAGCGAGGCTTTAAACTTACTTACTTAAGTCGGCTTCTTAGTCAGAGCAGCTACGAAACCCCTCCACACATCACGATCAAGCATCATCGTCCGGCAGCGCGCACCCTCCTAACTATTATTCTCTAATAGTATTCGTGATTCACTTCGAATGAGGGTCGGACAAAGTCAGAGAACGTCCGGATCTCGTCAGTACTAGACAGGCTGGTATCCCTCTTCAGCATGTCGATGTAGTTGAGGTGTGGTCTGCCACGTCCTCTGTGTCCATGCTGCGGTTCCCAGAATAGAAGCTTGTTTGCCAGAAGGTCTTCATGTCTAGCAATAAGGCCCGCCATTCTCATTGACGAGATAAATATCAGCTTGAACTACGAGAGTCCAGTGTACTACTAACAGCGACAACCTAAACATTACTGGCGTACTTTTCTTTCCTCATGAAGACTTAGACACGGGACGCCAGTCCACAGTCGAATTCTAAATTCTAAGATAATATTTTAATCGCAGAAAAATGGACAATGTTAATGGTGTTCAATTTCAATTGTCTTAAGAGCTTTATACAGTGCAATTAAAATCAAACATTAAATCTGCTCAATTGATACCAATCATTTAACATTCGAATTCTACTTCTAGGACCATCATCCCAATATTTATTATCAAAATCAAAGTAAAAATCTCAAAACCACCATGCTTTATTCTATCATTTCACCAGAGTTTCAATTATAATCATTTACGATGAAATGATTACGTTTCAAAACAATGCTCCTCTATTTTATAAAATCATCTGCTGTTATAGATGTAAACCAATTTACCGCATAATTTTCCAGTAACACTTAAAAATAAAAAGTTGTTTTTCTGATCACGAAGCTTGATACCATCACGGTAAAACAGAAAATGTACATCTACAAGAACGAATGTACAAATGTACATTTGATTTGGGGTGAACTTGAAGGCAACAATTATCAAAAATAAATCATTCAATCGTAGAAAATGTTTTTAAATGATGACCACAATATCATCGAAATTTTTTCAAGAAATATAATGCATTTTAGTACACTTGAACCACCTCCAACCATATACGTCTAAGGTAAATATTTAAATTACATGTCCATTGCTGTACTAAGTTTATATTTTTATACATGCAAGCGTGTAAGATACATTTTCCGCAGAAATTATAATTTAATATTTTCCTAAAACAACGTTAAAACTAAATCTTAAAAACACAAAAAGTTAAACTGCAGTCCCGTACTTTATTACGGAATACACATATTGTCAGAACACTTACCACATAGTTGAACACTTCAAATTAATGAACTTGGAAATCATTGTGATTAAGGACCGCGCTATAACATTTTAAGACACGAAAATGTGTCTTCTTCGAAATTTCTTCTAAATCAATGGGGTAGAATTGTCCCACGCACTTTTCGACACGTCATTTATGAAGACAGAGCCTAATTTCCAAGTTTCCTTATCAAGTACTCCAAGACAAACGACACTATGAGAAAATCTGAACTAAAACACAACGATGGAGGAGGATCCCTCCCAATGATGGAAAACATCAACCTTTTGTCTGAGACTTTGTTTCCAAAAACAATTCTCACGAAATTCACAAAGCCAACCCAAAATATTAAATTTCTCAGTCAAACTTGAAAAAAAGGTTTAAAATACACAAATTGTGAAGATTTCTGAAAGTAAGATAGCATATTTGTCATTTGTAATTGTATTAATAAGTCCAATGTGCTGCGCAGTGGATTAGCTAATTACCACGTTATCGCTTGCTAATTACTGGCTTATTAACCGGTAAAGCGGTTAATTAACCGTAATTAACCATATGCAATACCATGCTCGTCTAGTAGAGATTCCAACATGGAAATTCTTGCTTCTGATTGGGCTTTGTGAGCTTCCAAGCTGAAAAAACAATGAATAACTCAATTATTGTCAATTCGAGGGAGAGAGAAAAAATTCTAGAGAGAGAGAATAATTAACAGAATCCAAGAGGCCTGAGCTAGAAAATTCTCGATAATTATTCCACAAAATTATCTAACAAATAAATAAACTAAAATAAACTAACTTTGTCAAATTCTGACTGTCGACGACAGCCGTCGTCATGAGTTGTTTCAGGTTTTTGTTCAGCAATGTCACAGAGCGTTGTACTTTGGTTTTAACCTCCGTGTCTTGGGATCTGTCTTTTCCTGGTGAATAGAGCATGATATTTTCGGGGTCACAAATCGTTTATATCACGTGATAGTGTTTCTCGATATTGATTGGTCGTACTTATAATTGGTCAAACTTTGTCACATGATACGAAAAATTCGTGACCCTTTCCAAAAACAGCTATCTAGATATTAGAGTAAAATTGAAAATCAATAAAGGGGTGTATCATAATACACAACTAGCACCTTACACTATCACTAAATGCCAAGTTCCTACTTCCTTCATAAAGTAACACAGGTTCAAATCAGTGTTCAACAATAAATAAGAACTAAAAATCCCAATTTTTCTACATTTATGATTTAAGTATACATAGAGGACAGTAGTTTGGTCACAAATCCTTCATATTGCTGAAATTTATTGTATAGGATTTCTCATTGTTCAATCAATTCCGAGAACGGGGAACACACATACATTTCGATAGGTACTGGACTATACATACCCACAAACATACCCACATACATACCCAAATACATACACACATACATACCCACATACATACTCACATACATACCCACATACATACCTACATACATAACCACATACATACTCACAAACATACCTACACACATACCCACACACATACCTACAAACATACCCACACACATACTTATAATTGGTCAAACGCTGTCACATGACACGAAAAAATCGTGACCCTTTCCAGAAACAGCTATCAAGATATTAGATTAAACTTGAAAATCAATAAAAATCACTAATCACTTATACTTGGTTAATCACTGTAGCACCCACATACATACCCACATACATATTCACAAACATACCCACATACATACCCATGGACAGAGCAAGGCGCTCAATATTCCGAGTTTCGTTCATTGCCCGCAAGATGAGATCTTGACTGGTTAACTCAGTTAGATTGTCCACTCGACCTTCCTATCGGAGAGAAAATATTTTTACAATAAACAACAAATTTTTACTTTTATACCATATTTTTATGCCTTGTCTTATTGTTCTTACTTAGGTTCTATGCAGCTCAGAAATAATAATGGAAAAGCAAATTTGGAGTGAATGCTGGTAAAATAAAAGATGTCCTCGCTCTTAAGCAAATTAGAACCTCTTGATAAAATCAAACTTTTTCGCTGCAATACAGTCGCTAGTTTGACATGATTTCTGTTTTCAAATTAGCTTGTTGGGTTGATTTAATTTAACCCAAAATATGCATATGGGATCAGTGCTCTTACAAATTGCAGTAATAACTTAAATGCTAATTGGTGCATTAATCTTCAGAAATCAATTAAGTTACTTATTACCCTTGTGGCACTATCTAAGACGTTTCGATGCACACTTTCAATCAAACAGCAAGCTACGGTATTTCGTCTACCTGACCCTTGAGCCTACAGAAAACTAATATAACTTAATCATACTTGTTTTTCTAAAAATAACCACGAAATCATGGCATAGGACATATACATTAACACGGAAAGATAGATCATGCTGGAGTCTACGTGGAGAAAGGTATATCCCAAGACTTAGATATTGTTAATTTTCCCTGTAGAATTGAAAATTATGCGCTGTTCATGAAACTTTTCCTGAAAACGCATCTTCAACTCTACACAGAAGATAATCAAGGATCTAAATCTGAAGAATTAGAAACTATTTGTTGTTAAAAGAGATTTCCTACCTCATTATTGTTGGCTGTCGCGCTCGCCAGATTAGAACGATCAGCAGAAATTTGATAATGAAACTGCCTTGATTGAACAACCGCTTGTCTCGCCGGGACTTTTGCTGGTCTTGATGAAGGAGCAGCGTTTTGTTTAGGAGACGAAGCGACTGTTTGTCTTGATGAAGGAGTAGTTGTAGCTCGTGTTGGGGGTTGCGGCGTCATGTCGCGCGAGGGTTCACTTTCTGTTTTCGAAACAGAAGTTTTAACAGTAGGAGTAGCTGGCTCTGTGTCCTAAGTAAAGTGTTGGTGTAAGAAAAGAAGTGCAAGTGTAAGTTATTTAGTGTAAACACTGAGTTTTTAAATGTAACTGTAAATAGAGAGAAACAATAAATAACAACTAAATCATTTTAATCACTACGTTACTTATTTACCACTACACTATGTGGTTTAATGAATATTTTTCATCATTCTGTTAAACACTTAGAAACTGCACCACCGAACTAGATGGATTAATTTGTGATTTCAAAAATCAACCTAAACGGTAACAAAAAATTCTATAAAAAATCGCAACTGATTCGAGAGAATTTGACCTGTGCGTCAGTTGCAACACTATTAGCACTTAGAATACACTGGTCACTTAGACGTGGTTAAGTTGAGCGAATGAAAAGAGCTGTAGCCCGTAACAAACAGAGCCATTAAGTTAGGATTTGGCGTCAGACTTAAACCTTTTAGTGGTGAAGAAATAATGGGGTACGGTCATTGGGGGAGGAGGGGAGGGGGTTGCAATTTGGTCTGATGTTCCGCTCTTATGTTACCTTTAGTGTATCTATGTCCGTATGCAGTTTTATTGGTTTATTCTAGTTTTGTACGAAAAATCGAAAATAGGACGACTTAAAATGATGTTATCGGCAAGAAAATAGAAGACGATAATTTATGAAGGGAAAATACCAAAAATACTGAAAAACAAACAAAAGATCCAAAAAAGGAAGCTCACAAATACCATTATAGAAAAACAAACGAACAAACCAAAAAAGCCTACAAATCGAGAAAAAACAGTCCCAAATTTGTAAGTCGCTGTAGCGTATGGTTATTAGGATGCATGTATTATGAACTTCCAGGTACGGCGGTCTAATTTCTAAATATGTTGTGTAGAAAAATTGTGATTTGAGTGACAATTTGCATTTGCAGCTGCGAAACTCAGGCAAACTTTAGAGGACCAAAAAATAATTAAACAGCAGGTAAACAGAACGTATGCAATGAAGGAAATGGCAAGATAGAGAACAGAAAGAGCAAGATCTCGCGACAGTGGCGTGACGACGATGAAAGGAATCTAGCGTAGGAATGATGACAGGAATCTGTCCTGTGGACAGCTCTCACGGAACACATGGCATCTACTGATGACACGTGGGTTATAAATATGATCATATTATGCAACATAATCATTAAGCTGACATGTGTATAGCCACATATCCACTGAGCAACAAATGATAATGGTGGTGTTATACTAACGTCAGCCCTGATAACGATAAACGCGAAAGGTTGATATGGCGCCACGATCTGTTAATCTGTTAATCTGACAACAAGTTAGATAACGTGTTTAACAGAAAAAGCTCAAAATCATTGCCTATTGAGGTAGAAATTCTCCCAGCCATACTGTTTCACTTGCTGCTGCTTCTTTGCGTCATGACAAATGTTAATCAAATTGTGAGATATATTAAATGTCAAAAATTAACCATATAAAGCTAACTTGTATCAGTAATATTAACACAACACTGAGCTCAATATTAAGTTTCTATCTAGATTTAGTTGAAGATGTCTATCTAGATTTAGTTGAAGATATCTATCTAGATTTAGTTGAAGATATCTATCTAGATTTAGTTGAAGATATCTATCTAGATTTAGTTGAAGATATCTATCTAGATTTAGTTGAAGATATCTATCTAGATTTAGTTGAAGATAGAACAGTTAACATCACCAGTAACCCAGTATTCAATAGTCTAGCAGTATATCGAACTTGCAGTACCAACTTTTCAAGTTGCAGCTGTACTGCGTAGGTTTGTAAATTTAGTGGTTTGTTTTACTTGTTAATCCGGCTGGAATTGATTGAGAGGACAAGAGGGGGCGATTTGATAGAAAAAACAGTGGAAACAGCTTTAAAATATAATTAAAATCAACAAATTAAATTAACAAATATTTCCGTGTTTTATTTCTGAGATTTTGGTTAAATCAAGCTCTCATATGAAAAGTGAGCAAGAAAAATAAAACAAAAGGCAATGAAAATGAAATAAAAAAATAAAATGCAATAAAAATAAAATCCAAGTAAAATATAATAAGTCATTTCGACGGAATATCATGCAGCATTAAGTATAATCAATATGTGTACAATAATTGTACGAGAACTACTAAACTGCAAAGAAGTATACATTTTGCAATGTACATGTAAGAACACGTAACTTTACACTAAAGGATACACGAGAAAAGTTTCTTTATTATTCACAACTACATGACGTGACCTTTGTTACACAAGGGCTTAAAGTTTGTTCCGGAAATAAATTCCATAAATACTGTCATAAACATTTCTACAAAATCTAAATTTAGATACGAAAAGTGAATAAGATTAGCTTACGTCGAGTGTGGTGTCAGTTTTTGGATTTTCATCACTTTCACTTTCAGTTACGCTTTCACCCTCACTTTCAGTTTCACTTTCGTCTGACGAAGCCTCTTCTGATTCACCGGAACTTTCGTGCTCAGAGTCGCTGCAATAGGATAGCTGGATTAGTTAGATTTAATACAACTTTCGAGTCTGGAATGTTCTTACTGCAGTGCCAAAGAAATTATAGTTCATAATAACACTACGTATTACACTACCTCCAGCTATGCATCAAATATTTAATTAGACCTAATTTCACAGGTTTTGAAACTACTTAACTATTATTCTGTAGACTTGAAAATGTGTATATCAGGGAACTTTTCTGTGTAACATCGACATACAACACTATCGACCTGCTATCACGTGACCTACGTTTTAGAAACGGAGCCAGTGGAAGGAAGTTTGGGGTGATGTTGCTGGGGAAACACTTGGTCGGACAAGTGTTTCAGTTTCCCAGAGCTAAACTGCTCCTTGGCGACTGTAATACTTGTATTCCACGTTTCTTTCTGATCCTTGTTAGAACATCGTAGTTCATAGAGATCAGGTGTTTTGGGGTTCTGAAGATAAGCATAGCAAATAACAGTATGGAATTGAGGAATTTTTGAACTATCCAAAGATATGTATAATATCAATTTCATGATCTCGACTGTTGCAATACTAAATTAAAGTGTTAAACTGTACAATAAGTTTACCTTGTTACCGATGATAAAACGTTTTTCCCTCTTATCAATAGCGGAAAGGTGCATGTCTTGTAACATTATGATGGGAGCTTTAGGAGGCTGAGTAGATAGCTCGTGACTGAGGGGCTTAAGGAGGTACCTAGCGTCTTGCTTCTGGAGGAGGACTAGACAATCCGTCATTAGCAGCCCTAGCACTTCTGTAATAAGAGATAGAGTTATAGACTGTAATTAGAGATAGAGTTATAGACTGTAATTAGAGATAGAGTTATAGACTGTAATTAGAGATAGAGTTATCTTCTGTAATTAGAGATAGAGTTATAGACTGTAATTAGAGATAGTGTTATAGACTGTAATTAGAGATAGAGTTATAGACTGTAATTAGAGATAGATTTATCTTCTGTAATTAGAGATAGAGTTATAGACTGTAATTAGAGATAGAGTTATAGACTGTAATTAGAGATAGATTTATCTTCTGTAATTAGAGATAGAGTTATAGACTGTAATTAGAGATAGAGTTATAGACTGTCATTAGGGATAGAGTTATAGACTGTAATTAGAGA
>JH153415.1:82823-98909 GCA_000226015.1 Mnemiopsis leidyi
TTTTTCCTTATCTGGGGATCCTGACAGCTATTGTCTTGGCAAGCATTTAATAGATGAGCATAATTGTAGTCACCGTGACGACTTTAACCACTCCTACAATATCATTATTTTGACTAATAGTAGCCCTAGGACTTTAGATATTAATGAGCACAGATGGATCCAACAACTAAAAACCATAAAACCCTTTGGCATTAACTCAGTGGATCCTTTTGGCATACCTTTATTAGACTTATAGTACTCTTTCCTTTACTTACTTTTTGACCTAGGGCTCCAATATTTTACATTTTTTTATTTAGGAAGTTTGTGGGTTTTTAATCTTTCTCAGATCACTTGCACTGACTCGTTCTCTATATTTAGGTACTGATGATGATTATGAAAACGTTTTACCTCAAAGAGATCTAGTGTTTTCCTGCAATCCATTGCTTGTCTGACTTACCGGGAAAATTTTCACCATAGGTAGTATTATATCATAGCAGAGGAAAATGCCAGTGGGAAATCGCACTATTTAAAAGAGTGATAGAAAATGTTGAGGCACATAAACTTTGCCAGCTTCAACTCGCAACTTTGTAGCTGATTGACAATGATTCACGCCATGCTCAAAAAAATTTGACCATGACCCTGATATAATTTTAACAGAACTGTGGACAAACGGTCAAAATGGTGACCATGACCATGGCGAAAATCCGAAATTTTCCATGGCTAAGTTCAATTTTTTTTGCCAGTGCCTTAACCCCCTTCCCACCTTATTTACAAGGATGTAAAGTTTTGGAGACAACCCATAAAACGAAACATGTCACTTCAAGACATGCTGACATGTGGTGACATACCCTAGCACGGCAGTAACTTTGACAGTAATTTAATGATTTCTAGCTCCACTCTCTCACTCTCTCACTCTCCCTCCGGTTCTCTCTAGCAATTTTGACAGTGTGGGCGTGTTTAAAATTGACGTACACAGTACAGCATTTGATGGAGCAATAAATAATTTCTAAAAGAATTTTATGTAGCAAACTAGTACTACATAGAAGTGCAGTAGAAGTGCAGTAGCGTTACAGTAGAGTTATAACAGTAGAGTTGCAGTAGAAGTGCAGTAGAGTTACAGTAGAGTTATAACAGTAGAGTTGCAGTAGAAGTACACCCCGTAGTACTACCGAATGACAGCAGGATACGTTTCTGCAACCTAAGCGGCGAAACCAAAGAAGTGTAAATAAATGCACTTAACAAGAAATACAAAATATCATATCTCTACCTGTATGATCTACATGTCACAATTAGCACATCAACCTCCGCAAAGTTATTCCCCTACTTATTTTAAACGTTCCAAGAGATCTGTACCAACTGCAACCTCCACTACATGTTCGTTTCTACATGACCTGCCAGGGTGACGCCGGACAGTTGAAACCTTGCTGTACACCGACATAGAAACTTCGCAGCGTCACGGCAGTACCCATATATTAATACGGAAATTAAACACCCTCTAAAGACACGTCATATATTACATTTGTTAGAACCCTTGTAACCCACACCACAATATCCAATATCCAACAGCTGTCTAAAGTGGATTTAGATTTACTGGGAGGTTATTTAGTATTGGCGACAAATTCTTGGATTCGGGTAAATAGTTGAAATTTAATAACTAATTTACCTATATATTTACCAAGTTGTATGGCATAACGTATTTTCCAATCATGAACCCTTCATGTTCGTAAACCTTCCACATTCATAAACACTCCGCCAAATAAACATTCCACCAAATAAACATTGCACCAAATAAACACTCCACCAAATAAACATTCCGCCAAATAAAAACTCCGCCAAATAAACACTCCACCAAATAAACACTCCACCAAATAAACACTCCGCCAAATAAACATTCCACCAAATAAACATTCCACCAAATAAACATTCCACCAAATAAACATTCCACCAAATAAACATTCCACCAAATAAACATTCCACCAAATAAACATTCCACCAAATAAACGCTCTGCCAAATAAACCCAAACTCTCAGGTATTCCACGACTGTCACTTTCAGGTATGACAGGTATTTTGCTTCGGGAACTTCACAAACATGTCAGATGGCAGCTGTCGCGTAAATTAGTTCAATTTTACTCACGCTCGCAAAGCTGTGAGCTGGACTCTCAACCCACAGCTGAGCTGGGTCTAATTTGTTAAACCTAGCACAACTGTAACAGAAACCCTAATGGAAATCACTCTCTACAGCTCTTGCCTTCAGAACTGTGTTACAACTACATTAAAATTCAGATCTGCATTAGACAGCAGAGCATTATAAGCGGGCTATTATATTCGGGCAAGCTTAAGTCGGGCGTGTTAACATTTAGTGTCCAATTCTGAAAGTATGATAGGTTTTTATGGTTTTGGTTCTCTTCCAATAGAGCTCCAATAGAGAGCTTCAAATGAACACATTACACTTTAAATAAATTGCTGAAACCCGGTTTATTTGTCTGAGACACCTGCCTTACAGGTGTCATTCTTCTGGAGAAAGGTTAGAACTAGTCAGCACCACTCCTTAATACCTTATAGGGCATGGAGAGAAGGCACAGCAGAGGTTAATTATAGAGCAAGTAGATGTCTGGTGATTTGTTAGCAACCAAATGTGAACAAGAGAAACTTACCCAAACTTATCTCGTGCAGAATGTCTTGTGGAAATGAAACCCGCAACACCTGCAAAATACCTTCTTGTTTACATTGATTACACACGGTGATTTCTTTAATATAAACAGCTTGACAGTTACCATGACAACCAAGTCAGTAACCATGGTTACCAGATTACTTACCGCACTTGGGTTCAAAAAGTCCTGGAAAATCTCGCTGGCTGCACGTCTAATGTCCTTGTATTTTTCTTGCCTTTGGTAGTGATGTACACACAACACGAACAACTGAAATTGTCAACGTGCTAGAAAAAGAGATGATAAGGCAATAAAAAATGAAGTTACAAGCAAACATGAAAATATTACATATTACAAGCAAGTACAAGCAAGTATGACAGTAAAAAACAGCTAGAACTTACCAGATTGTTCGGCTTGTTCTCCCCGATGGCATAGTTAAGGAATATACTCAGGTGTGCAGGTCTGGTTAAAAGTGTTTGTAAATCTACGAAAGGTTCAAACTCTTCGGTAGGAAGCGGTGCGAAGTCCTCGTCATCTGAGGCATCAGGTGACATGTCATATACATTCGTCATCCTGGCCTGCATCAATATTTAGAAACAATTTCAATGGTAACCAGGTAAGTAACCATGGAAACGAGGTATAGTAACCATGGTAACCAGACTTGGAATACAAATTCAAATATTCAATCATAAAAATGCAACCAAGGAATGGGTTGCAAAGATGACTCCAATCATCGGAGGTGCTATTGTTTGACAATATTTCAATTAGTTTGGAAAATATCACTGCTAAAAACCATATTATCTGGACAAAGAAAAATGACACATTCTTTTGTTACAGAAACAAAGCAAGTGAAAAACCGGGCAGATTCATAACATTCAAGACATTAAACTGTACCAACATCACACGTGTCACCACTAAGTTTTACTCGATCTCTTTGTTATGTATTCCATCTATTTGAGCTATTCAATATTGTCAATCTTGCAATACAGTGATCAAAACCGGGATTTTGCAGGACAAACATCCTCAGGACAAACATATTTTGAGTATTTGGATGACACCACAAACGCCACATGTTACATTGGCTCAGGTAGTTCAATTTCAGCTGGCCAGGTGGACAATGTATGTAGGTAAAGTGGAGGGAGAATGTAAACTGTTCAGTAGATGGAAACACGATATCACATATTAGTTCAGGGAGGACGAGTAATAGGAACTTGAGTAGTTCTCAAACATGTTGTTTCGACCAAGTACTGAATACGAAGTACTATATTTCTAGAGTTTTATACACCGTAAACCTGTCGTAGTTACATGCAGTGCACTCTTCAACTCGGTGTAACACGTTTACAAGTGGATTCAAAGTAATCTCCAAGCGCAATTCATTCTACATTTACATGTAAAACTATACAGTAGCTAGACCAGGGAAATGTAGAGAAGAATATAACTCTCTTGGGGGTTAGATTAGATGTGCCAAAATTAATGATAACTCCAGGGGTAATATCATATCCAAGATCTACTCATCTAAGAATTAATGGTATCTTGATCAGTGGTAACATCAAGCACAACATCTACTCAACATAATTATATTATTTGTTATGGCAAATTAAGGCAGGTTATCAGGCATGCGGGCATGTAATACATTGCCTCTAGTTTGGAGAGCCTTACTATAAGCTGGCTTTGATAAGGCCAGATAAGCTCTTGTGTTATTTGCTGATCAATGAAATTCGAAAAATGAAAACAGCAAAACAGCCAAATATGGTTAATCAAAATGTGAAGCAATTTCGCAGCATTCCTTTGACTGAGTGTTTCCCTGGAATTTGATTTGTGTTTAACAGTTGTAACCCAATACAACATTGATAAGATTTAATTATCTATTGCTGCTCAAAAGAATTCACTACATCTGTTTAATCAGTCTGACACAATAAGTTAGTTATAAACGATTCAATTAACTGTATTCTATAACCCAACATCATAATTAGTACCGAAATAAATATGAAGCATTTATCTAGATCACTAAAATACATAAGGCATCAAATGATTTTTCACAAAATCAAATTTACTATTATATTAATACTCCTTAATATCAATACTCCTGAATAGAGTAGCCAATATTATCTCGAACTTTACCCATCACACCTGCATCATCATCCTTAGAAAGTCGTTCCAAATCTGATCTTATCTTTTCCCTAGCAGTATTCTCGAACTTTTTCCTAAAATACTCAGTTTTGAAAATATACTTGCTGCCCTCTAGAAGTCTCAGCAGGAGCTCACACTGAGTAGCTGTTTGCTCTGTGACATGTTGTTCTGTAGTAAAGCAGGAGGGTAGAATCCTCTTGTCTCCCTCATCTAGACAAAACATGGTTGCTTTCATCCAAATGTCTCTGAACAATAAATTGAATTCTGTGCATGGCACTGGCTTTTTGAGCAAATTTGAAGATACTTTTAAGTTACTCATTACTTCATCAGCGATCTCTTTCTTGACATCATTGCCCTGGCAAAACATCTTAAACATTGCCTCGATTGCACGTAAGCTTGAATTTTGTACATGCAATGTTGTGGCTAAGAAGAATGATGCAATGTAAAGGACAAGGTATTTATCTTTTGAAAGGTTTAATGTTTCATCAACAGAATCCAATGCCTCTTTAAGAAATGAAAGACTCTTTTCACTTCTTAAGATATCTGTGAGCCATTTATCATTATTAGAGCTCTGGCATGCTTTCTTTGCAACAAATTTCCATCTTTCCTCAATTGAATCTTTATTTCTACAAATCTTGAAATATTCCACCCTATCTGTCAATCCTTCCCAGGCTTTGTTGATGAATGATCTAGTAACAGCATGTTCCCAATCAGAACAAACAATAATGTCTGCCTTGGCACACCTTTCTGAATTAGTCATTTGTGACTTTAGACGTTTTTCAGCATCCTCTACTGACAACTTATTACGTTCAGACAGTCGCTTAATAGCTTCATCAGGGGATACTGTCATAACCCAAACTTCATCAACGAATGTTTGCCAACCAGCTTCCAACATTACAGCAGCTTCCACAAGGATCAACTCAGATGTAGACGATTCAATGATTTCTTTGACAGAATCAGCAATACATGGCCAAACAATCTCATTTAATCTTTTCATTTTACTTCCATCACTGAAAACTATTTTTCCTAATTCCCTTCTATCAATAAGACCATCTGCACCTACAATGACAGCCCCAAATTCATCTATTAGAAGCTGATATGCTGGGCCACCAGGTTGATAAACTTGATGCCCAATTTTATCACAGTCTACAGTCTGCACATCCTTCTCTTTGAGGTATGCACTTATAGTGCTTTTTCCAGAGCAGATTCCACCTGTTAACCCAACAACATATGGTAATTTATTGGCTGCTAGAGAGGAAGTGTTATTGTACCTTCTTAGCCATGGAATATCATCTCTATCATTGAGTTCTCCTAACATATCTTTTCTTAGATTGGATGAGCTCAACTTTTCTGAAGAATCGTTGGGAACAACAAGATCCACACAGTATGATTGAAGTTCATTTAATCCACGTTCCAACCTAGCCTTGTTAATAAAGCTGACTGCACCAGCAGTCTCACTCGACACAACAAGTAGGTCCAAATTTGGGTCAGTGCCAGATGGCCCAATGGGGTCTGAAATAGGGACAATTTCGACAGAAAGCTTAGGGTTGATGATACGCAGGAACTTTGAAACAGTAGCCTTCCTTTTATCAAATGACTGAAGAAGTTCCACAAGCTTCTTTTTCTTTAACAGATCTTCATGGGTAATACCAATCAAAACCTTTTCAACACAAAGTGTGCTGGCAGCAGATAAAAGAAGTTTATGCCCAACATGAAGGTCATCAAAAGTGCCACCTAAGACCCCATATTTATAAAACTGATCACACACAGTATTCAAAACGTCTGGATGGTGATCAGAGGTTATATCGATATTATCTAAATGAAAGAACTTAGTTCTTTTCCAGTGGCTTATTCCATTTTGTAAGCTTGCTAATCCTTCCTTATCTTCAGCAAAAGGAGATATGTATAAATCAATGTCGTCAATTTCTGAATACTCCTCAAGAGGTACACCACTACACAAAAAATAGAGCTGAAACTTGTCCTGTCGCTGGTAAACTTTAGATATTATTTCAGGATTCAGTCTATCTTCAGAGAATATGTACAACTTTTGACTAGTCAGCCCTGCTGACTTTTCGACAATTTTTTCAATATGGCTCAATCTTAGTGATGATGCAATCTTCAGCAAGTTTGCTTTAAACATCCCTAGCCTGTGGTTTCACAATTAAGTTTCTTAGCAACCATACAGCCAGTAGGGCAACGTTATGCGATGACACCCCCACTTGCATCCCTTTAGCCATTTATGGGCCCCCTTAGAGCCCTCAAATGTTGAATTGACGGCTGAATGTTTAATGATAAAGTTTCAAAGTCCGAAACTAAATGTGCAATCTAGCTAGCATAAGAATTAATATTTACAAAGTTGTCTCACATGTTTAAACGCTTTCGTGCTCCCATGCTGTGGGGGGTCAACAGGGCCCTTCGTTACACCACTGCTTACAGCAATGGGAATCTGCACCTATTCAAAACTAACCGTGATTTAATAAAGAGAACGCAGTGTGAACCAGTCAACATTTTTTCATTGTCTATGACAACCTTGAATTTCATTGAGGATAATTAAGTAGAATACTTTAGAATATAATTGGAACTCGTAAGTGACCATTCTCTTATCACAAAGACATAAGGTAGAGGTTTGATTTTCAAGTCGACATTTCAAACTTGTAAAAACAATTTTAATCTTCTCACGTGAACAATTTCCATAAAAATAAAAATCATGATAATGAATCGAATAATAATGATGAATCAAATAGTGATGGTTTGAGGCGAGCGACACGTTGCTAATGTGAACACTTATCATACATAGCATTGCAGACACATTGTTTGACAACTGATTCACAATAACAAATCCTGATCAGAAATTGACAAAAACTTGTTTAACTTGATATGCCTTCAACGGGCGATGCGCGTCTAGAATTTCTTCGAAATCGCTAGGCCAGAAATGCGTGACAGCGCGTGATGGCCGCGACAGTAGGTTATCAACCTACAAGATATGCCTATGCATTCTCAAATCCTAGAGGAGTGCACTAGGAGCATTAATATAGACAATAACACCTTAAATATATAGTGCACAAATGAACCATGTACAAATATCAATATACCATTAAAAAAGGGTGAGAAAAAAAACTAAAAAAACATAAAACTAAGAGCTAAGAGTATTTGCCTATGCAATCTTCTTCGGCCAAGTCGACTCAGTCGAACGACCGGGAAACCGCGTGATTGAAGGTTAAATGAATAGGGTCTTCCTTCAAAGCCTGGGTACAGATGTAGCATTGTAATAAATACAATTGATGGATGACATCACAGACATGAGACAAAGTGACATGTAAACATAATTTTTACAAATAAGAACAATACTCCGAATCCATCAGTAAAGCAATAGTTTAAAACGCTCGATATTCTCGCTAGACTTACTTAAACTAACCAAGTACTTACGCATCGCTGCACATTGCCTAGCCCTGCTGCCGCGAAGCAGCTCAGCTTCCGGCGCGCGCAAGGCGCACGGCGTCGTGGCCGCAACTTGAGATAAACAAACGTTGCCTGACCTGCTGCCGTGAAGGCAAACGCTTGGCGAGATGATATCCGCCTAACTTTCTAACGAAACGTTAGGAGAGCAGCAAGCTGCGAGCCGCGCGCGAGTCGGGTAACACCACGACAAGCAAACATGAGACATTTTACGCACGCTACACGTGTTGCCTTGTCAGACGTTGCCTGACCTGCTGCCGCGAAAATGGGCCGCAACGCAAAGCAAGCGTTGTCAATGTATTACTCGACTCGCGCGCTCTCCTAGCAAAAAACGTTAAACATTTGCTTCGAATGAGGCTAGTGTCGGACAAAGTTTGTAGGTTGATAACCTACTGTCGCGGCAATCACGCGCTCTTAGTCTTACGCATTTCTGGCCTGGCGACAGGCCAGAATCATGAAAAAATTCTAAACGCGCATTGTACGGCAGCGCACCCTCCTGTCATTTTATTCCCTCTATTTGCTTCGAATGAGGGTCGGACGAAGTCAGACAAAACGCGCATCGCCCGTTCACCGTTGAGACAAAGTTAGACACCGCGTGACGCGTGCAAAAGAGCTCAATTAGCTAGGCTTTAGTTAAAGTTAAGCAACTTCGGAGCATTGCTTTATTTAACGGGCGATGCGCGTCCACGATTCTTTGAATCATTACGCTTCGCTCGAGGAGCAGGTGTGACGCGCGCGAAGCGATGACGGTAGGTTGTAAGCCTACAATGCTTTATGCGCCCGCCACCAGAGGTGGCTAAAAAGGCTTTATATTCTAGCAGCGTAGCAGCTGCCGCGCGCAGCGTAAGCTAAGCTCTTGGTTAGGTGAATTCGGAGCAAGTCGGCGAGAAAAGGCGAGGAACAAAGGAAAAAAATTAAAAATAGCTTAAAACGTTGCCTGAGTTTTTTGCAGGAAAATAAAGCACAACGAAGCTCAAACATCAAAAGCCCGGCAAATATTTGTCTGACTTAATCCGACCCTCATTCGATGCCAATAATTTATTTTTTCCGGGGTCCAGAGTAAGAGTCCGTCGCCAGGAGAGCAGCAAACTGTGAGCCGCGCGCGGGTCGGGTAACACCTCGACAAAGGCACTTTGGTGTCTTATCATGGATGTTACTGGTACATGGTATCCCCAATCGTTTTTGTGTATTATTCGATATTGTCGAGGTGTTACCCGACCCGCGCTGCTCGCAGTTTGCTGATATCATCTCGTCAATATTCGATAGTAAGTTTTGTCTTTGGCAGATAATCCAACGGCCAAAATTTTCAGCCTTATGATATTTCTTTTCCTTTGTATTTACTGTTCCATTGTGTAATTAAATACTTCTTCGATAAACGTTTCAAATCAAATCAGAGTAAAATGACAAGTAAATACGTACTGCCCTTAAACGCCGCGCAGAGCGATAAAATTATCTTCTTAAACTTGTAGATTGAAATGCGTGCGGAGGCTTACTTATTTGCTGCGAGAGAAGGAAATATAGTCAGAATTTTCAACTTTCATTTAGTACTTTCTAATCGTCATGGTAAGTCTGTCAGACTTATTTTACCATTTTTTCGACTTACTGCTTTTCAAATAAGTGAACTTGTTAGCGTTTAATATTGCAGACAAACTGTATCTCATATTTCTTCCTTGCTGTTAATGATAACCGTCTCTTCTGCTGACACTTAGTTAATCGCAGAGTCATCGTAAGTTCAGAGCACCTAGGCACGGTTCCCTCGGATTCCTCCCTAGAAAGCGATGCGCCAGACACCGAGGCAAAGTAAAGACCTTCCCCAAAGATGACAAGTCCAAGAAATGCCATTTGACAGCCTTCATGGGACACAAAGCTGGAATGACCCACATTCTTCGTGAAGTTGACAGAGTCGGATCAAGTAAGCTGGCATTATTGTTTCTTAATATATAGTATCGCTATATTTCCCTCGATGTAAAGTTTATTTTTACTCTGGTTGTACACTGTAGTAGTAAGGTGTCGACGTTGTAAGAAAATATCCCCTTGTACATTGTTCAGTTTTGAACATTCACTGGTTACGAACCGATGGTAAATTACTTTTAGGTGTATATGTATATTGCACCAAACACAAAAGGTTAAGCCGGGAAAGCTGACCAGCTGATCATAACTCTATCTCTATTCTCTATCTTGCCTATTGCGCTTACGTGCAGCTCCAAGTGACAATGTGACTGAGTTGAATAAATTTATAAACAAAATCATGTTGGAGAGGATTAAGCTTATTCGGCATTAATGATGTTACAAACCCTCTGGGGCATTACTGCACCCAGTCTCCTAGCATACAGTAGTGATATAACAAGAAACGAACAAATACAGACACACACCAAATAGAATTGAGGGACTATAGCTAGCTTAGAAAAAGACAGTACTGGTTCATGCCTTTTCGAACTTTACTTCGGCACAGATGTATATTACATCAATGGAGATGATTCAGTTTAATGATGTATTGGTTTAGTTCAGTTTTTGACCATGATATCCCGACAGAACCAAATGGTCCGAAGTTTGAAGCTCTAGGTCCCCTTTATGACAAGTTCTGAATTGTGTCAGTACATGTCACAACAAGAGGGGAAATTTTTGGACAAAAATAGGGAAAATCTCAGTTTAAATACGTTATCATTACTTACTATAATATTTCAGTCTATGTCAATTCATCGCACACCATGTTATCTGTGAGAATTACCCAGTATATTGACCCACCATACTTACATTTGGTTCTACAGGCGAATGTAACTAACTTAATTATTACAGGATCTCACAAGAAAGAGGTTGTCGAAGCCGTCACAATTATCGAAACTCCTCCAATGATCGCTGTCGGAGTTGTTGGTTACATCGAGACTCCTCGCGGACTCAGATCTTTCAAAACTGTGTTCGCCCAACACATCAGTGACGAGTGTAAGAGACGATTCTACAAGAACTGGTAAGTTTTTTTACATACTCTTGCTATTTGAGTAGTTCATTTAAGAGTTTTCGAGCCGATTTTACGTATTATATGACGAACCTAAAGTCTGTTATTTCATTTTATCTTCATTTTCAAACTATTTTTGGTTTATTATTACTATAAGATGCACCTACTACTATTACAAAGGTTACTAACGGCTCTCGGCTCAGCTGTGATCTCCGCTCAGTCCACCACCTCTCCGCTCCACAGTCCTGCACTGCGTGACCCCTCACGCAACGTCACGCGTGTGTGATGACGTCACGTGAGACGTAACGCGGTGCGAGACCGGTGCTACAGCGAGTAGCTAGAGCGGAGAGAGTGCTGAAGAGATCTAGGCTATGTGTTCAGGTACCGATGTAAGAAGAAGGCTCACACTCGAACCGGGCAGAAGTGGGCTGATGAGGATGGCAAGAAGAGCATCGACGCAGATTTTGACAAGGTACAAACGGACGTGACTGTTGTCTAGATTTTAATTATGAGTGTAGCATTCTAGTTAGCGTTTCAATGTAAACTCAGCATATTTAAATAATTTGGTTTACTTTATACTTATGCTCATTTTAAGTTATCCAGAAATGATGAGCTAACTCTAGGCTTCCAACATCAAATTCTTGATATCAACATGATACTTAAGGCCGCAATGTTGGAATAACAAATCTAGTGCCTGTTCACAAGCGATTTGATACATCTCATCGTTTGTTGCAAGGCACTAGTACAAAATCACTAAATTTAGGTCACTTAATTTTTCTCAAATTGAAAGTCTTGTTCGACTCTCAACTAAATGTTGGCAAAAAACTTATGTCCGTCCACCTCAGATGTCCAAATACTGCTCAGTTATCCGTGTCCTCTGTCACACTCAACCTAAACTCTTCAAACTGAAGGAGAAGAAAGCCAACATCATGGAAATCCAAGTGAACGGTGGAGAAATCGCCGATAAGGTCAGTTCCTTAGTTATAAATCTTATATTGTCCTGTAACACGTGCTACCATGGTTACGTGCTACCATGGTTACGTGTTACCATGGTTAAGTGTTACCATGGTCACGTGTTACCATGGTGACGTGTAACCATGGTTACGTGTGACAATGGTTACGTGTTACTATGGTTACGTGTTACCATGGTTACGCATCTGGTATCTCCATCTCACCGTATATGGTGTCCTGGTCGTGTAGATGCTACAGTAAATTGTACACCATATCGTTAAGTGTTACTTAACCGTTACACTTTGGTGGTTTGTACGGACAACACTACTTTCGTCAGCTGAATTTTAAATAAATTTGAACAGAATGTTTGACTTTAAATTATTTAAGTGTATATATTTCAGTGTAAACTACATAAACCTAACTTAACAATCTTCAGGTTGCGTTCGCTCAGGCTCTCCTGGAGAAGCCCATCAGTGTAGGCGATCTGTTTTCTCAAGACGAGATGATCGACGTTATTGGAGTTACTCGCGGTCACGGATACAACGGTCAGTACTTTTGTTACATATACTTACACTTACACTTAGTAACACTTACACTTACTTACACTTCTTACCGGCTTGCCTGCTTAATTATTTACTTATTTACTTGATTTTATAAATATCGCTATTTGTTCGTAGTTTTTCTTTTATTCTGGCATTCCATTTTGGCTAACCAGAATTTCAGCATGATTTTTGGGTTTCTTGGAATGCTATATTATAAGTTAAGCAGTGGGAGCGCTATATATCATGTATAGCGCTTCTTAAGACTTTACTACACGTTTAGAACTGAAAAAAGTTATTTGGGTATTTGTTGAATAACTTTCTGACCAACTAGAATAATAATTTAATTTCTTGCTTTGCCTTACACTGACCTACACCTAGAATTTTCAATTAAATAATGCTGTTATTGAGTTACATGGTTCACACTATTGCTAAGCAAAGACACACCACTATTTAAAGATAACATTACCAAGAAAATCCTTGTTTAGGAAAGTATCTTAGTACTAACTCATGTTTCTTTCAGGTGTCACATACAGATGGGGAACTAAGAAACTGCCCAGAAAGACCCACAAAGGTCTGAGGAAAGTCGCCTGTATCGGAGCTTGGCATCCGTCCAGAGTTTGTTTCTCTGTTCCCAGGGCTGGACAGTACGGTTATCATCACAGGTAAATCTACTTATTTTATCTCTCTTACTTAAACACTAGCTCCAAATTTCATCTCAGTTGTTTTGTTGACTAATATTACCTAGATTAGTGCATTCCATTTGGTTAACCAAAATTTCAGAATGATTTTTGGCTTTCTCGGAATGCAAAATGAACTGTTGGGCAGTGGGAGCGCTATGTATCATGTATATCGCTTCTTAAGACTTAACTACAAATTTACAACATTTTCTTCTTAAAACAAACTTCTGCAAACACAGACGTTTGAAGAAGCTGTGTCATTACAATATAATTTTAACCGTCTCAATTTTCAGAACCGAAGTTAACAAGAAGGTTTACAGAATCGGAACCAAGGGTGACGCCAAGAGCGCTTCCACTCCATTCGATCTTACAGACAAAGCCATCACCCCCATGGTATGTTATCCTTAATTCGTTTTACTTGCTCCACTCATTTTTCATCATCGCTCCATTATTCAACACACTCTAGTCCAACTATTGCTGTTGGACCAATCATATCAGCTGTGTCAGCCTTGTTGAAACTAAACATGAAGTTGTAGCGCCTCCTAGCTCTGGATTAGGTCCTCTGGCCCTTCACATGTCCATAGCAAATCTCTTTTCTCCGCGCTAGCGCGCTTACCTTGACTTATAAAAAGCACAAAACCAGTGAGCATTTTAGATGATAAATTCAGTGCGCGCAGCCGCGCGGTAGAACTTAATTTTCATATCTGGGCACATTAACTTGACATACCACTTTTCATTCTACATCGATAATTAAAGTCTGCTAACTTCTCGCTTAGCTGCTAAATACCACACATGTATTCAACATCAACCCAATTTGATCTTCGTGTGATGATTCTTGCAACGATCGATTAGATTAAGTGTCGGCTTGAGAAGAGTTCTCAGATAATTCCTTAACAATTCCTCTTTCAGGGTGGATTCCATCACTACGGTAAGATCAACGAGGACTTCTTGATGCTGAAGGGCTGTGTTATGGGACCCCGCAAGAGGCTCATCACTCTCAGAAAATCTCTGCTGGTTCACACAAAACGAGTTGCTCTGGAGAAGATCAACTTGAAATTCATCGACACTGCCTCCAAATGGGGACATGGACGATTCCAGACCGACGGAGAGAAGAGGGCATTCCAGGGCTTGCTCAAGAAAGACCGAGAAGCTATGGAATAATTTATTCTTAAGTTTTTTAATCTATTGACACGTTGTGTTTCACTTGTTTAATAGATTGAGTTTCCTACTGTATTCCCCGCCGAATTTGAATGTGATGTTGAAGTTGTATACCAGTTCCGAATCCAGTCCTGCTACACTACTGGATTATTATTAGTAGAAGCTTACTGACACTGCAATTCATACGCATCCACAACTTGGCTATACTTGATATTGAGCTGAAAGACCAGATATCGGCATCTCTTCTCCCTCTCCCGTCGCGGCACATGTTCAGACAAAAATTTTTCTCGCTTCGCAGCAGTATGATTCCAAATGCTGCCGCCAAATCTTTTCTAATTCGAAAATGGGTCGCATCGTGGTGAGGCACCGTCTGGCTACTGACAATTGCACGTTTTCGGTCGCGATTCTGTGCCGCTGTATCTGTTGCATGATGTCTTTACAATAATTGTGTTCTCCAAAGGAAGGGACCATAGCTGATATTGCACAACAGCGTGCACCCTCCCGTCATTCTATTCGCTTGGACAAAGTCAGACAATAGTTGGTAGCGTGGACTTGACGATAGTCGGGTAACACCTCGACAAGCGTGGACTTGAGCTGAAAACCCCACGGTGGAGGCTGGTAAAGTACCGAAATTTAATATTTGATACTTTAACAAATCAATCAATCATAGAATGATATCAGTTCCCAAAGTCGACTGATTGAATACCCCACGGTGGAGGCTGGTAAAGTACCGCAATATAACTGATAAAGAAATACATAAAAACTATAGATAAATATAAAATATGTCAGTTCGCGCCGGCCCCCGAAACACCCGAAAACAGCCGCGTTTTGTGTGTACGACAGGCTAGAACAATATAGTAAAAATATGAGTCGCAGCACAATTTCTGTCACAAAACAAGAATATATCAGAACACTGAAAAAAGTACGCTAGCTAATCCTTGTTCACATAATTAATACTAGTACAATATAAAGTGAAAATCAACACATCAAAACATAACAGCAAATATCACACGCAATATGTACAAACTCAAAACTTCTCACAGAATCCCCATTGATTGTTTAGGTAGATAATCCCTTATCAGCTGTGCAAATCTTTTTCTGGCGAATGAAGTAATGTTCGCCAGAAAAAGATTTGCACAGGACTTTGCACGAAGGATAGAGTTTGTACCGTGATAATAGAAATGACCGTAGCCAACCTGTTGAAGGGACCGTGCTGTCGAGCACAATAAATTCTACACACCGGGGAATATATCGGATTGTGCGCCAACACACGATCTAGTTGTTCGGCTTCTGCGCGCTACGTTTTGGAGAGTTTTTAAAACGTGTCAATTGTACCAAATTTCATGTTGACTAGATGTTTAAGATTCTATTGAGCAAACTTCATAGCAATTTCAAGTGCATAAGGGGTCGTTCACATAGGGGTCGTTCACATATGACGTCATCACCTAGGGGGGGAGGGGGGGTTTCCAAATGATGATGATTGATGACGAGGGGGGAGGGGGGGGTTTAGGCCAATGATGATGTCATCAAAATTTTAGGATTTATAGGATTTTTTTGAAATTTTTGATTTTCCTTTGTAAAATTTGTTTAC
>JH153415.1:110535-159592 GCA_000226015.1 Mnemiopsis leidyi
AGTTTTAGGCGTGACTAGATCAAGTTTAACTTAATGTTGAATGTTCGCTTCGTGTATTGTGTTAATGCAATCTCGTCGGATTTGTTGGGGCATATGTTTTATCGGTAATTATATAATTGTATAATTCTATGGCTGGGGCATTTTGCACAATTAATATGTTTACTATACCTATATTATATTATTTGATTGTTGTTATTTGCTGGTTGTTCTTTTGTTTATATGATTACTATATCCATTGTTTGGCCTTAGATAGGGTGCCCCGACAAAAGAACTGGATTCTTCCAGGTGGCATCCTGTGGCACATTTACTAATTGCTTCACTTTATATATTTTAAATTATTAACTTATTACCATTATACTGTATTGTGTCACAAATTTAATATTCAAATTCAAATTCAAGCTTAGTCAGCATCCATGATGTTACAAACCGTCTGGGGCATTACTGTGCCCAGTCTCTAAGCTTACAGTAATGGCACAATGTAAGAAACAAACAAGCACAGACACACACTAAATGGAATTGAGACACACTAGCTACTAGTAGCTAGCTCAGAAATGGAGTGAGTACTGGTTGGACTTCGGTCTGTCGTATAGAAGATGCCTTTTCGAACTCTACTTTGGCAGAGATCAGAGCATGTTTTCGAACACTAATAGGTAAATTTCTAGTACAGAAAATACAAATTGAAAAAATTATTGTATGGTAACCTACAGCAAATATTCAATTCCAGTTCAAAACTGGCCTTGGACTTGCAGTACTTGGAGTCAGCAATGGCTGCCTTATATTGCAAAATTAAAAAATGATACAAATACATCATTAGGTGAGTCACACAGTCTCCATGAAATATGCCAGCGGCGTAACGATGCCCCGGCCAACCCGGCTACGCCGGGGGCGGCGTCATCAGGGGGCGCCAAATCGTCACAAAAAATATGGGACAATTTTTCAAGATTAACAGCGCGACTAGCAAAATGGCGTGTTTGGTTTAATAACTTCACTATTTATTTAGATTTTTCGGCCATTTTTCATAAATTGCTTCAAGTAGGCCCTTACACCAGGGGCGCCAATTAGGGGCGCAATTTCATCGCCGAGGGACGCCATATTGGCTAGACCTACTACGTTACGCCACTGAAAGATGCACTGTCCCCTTGCTCTCTTTACATCTTTTTCGACAGCCTTGTAAAGCACATCCCTGTGAATGGCTGCCAAGTCTTGGTTTTTCACTCTAAAACTCTCAAAAACCTAGTTAAACTAAGTGACTAGTCCGACCATTACAGGCCCTAAAATACCACTCACAAGATCATTATGTTTGGCCCAGTAAAATATGTAAATCTTGTCATGTCAAACGCCCTAATGCCAGAAAGATCGTCACTAGACCAAGAATAAGTGCTCAAAATCTCTACATTGAAAGGGGTAGATATGACTTATGAGACCCCTCTTGTTCCCAGAGCTGAGCTGAGCGTATGTGTGAATTGCTAGGTCAACTTGTGCATGGTGGCCACTGAAAATATATAGCATGCACTTGCCCAACTCTACACTCCAGTAAGTTCATATTTCGCACCAAAAAACCTTCTTGATTAGCTGGTTCGCTATCTTACCAAAAAATAATTGCACCGCTATTGCTAAATCAGTGCATACAATTTTGACAACAAATGTGCACTACACTGATTAGATAAAAAGTGGCGAAATTAAAAATTGTGGCTGCACATACTTTAGTGGTCTTTACCAAAATAGAACGACTCATGTTCAGATATACGACTATTGTCATTGTACAATAAAGAAATTGTATTTTTGTATTCTTGAATCACTGTATCCAAAGTGTTCTACCAGACACCAGTGGTAAAATGTTGTGTGCTGAAGCCCTCTGATGTCAAATTAAGACAGCTGTTTGTCGAGATGTTACCCGACCCGCGCGCGGCTCGCAGTTCTCTGCTCTCCTAGACGGATATCATCTCGTCAAGACAGCTGTCTGATATAGTTACTATCAAAATCTAGTCTGAATTATAAAAGCACGTAAGACACACACATTAGACATAGAATCAAGTTCTTACAGGAATTGTTTATCGGTTCTAATCTTAAGTGGTATGAACAATTAATAATGAATAAGTTATTGAGAATGTTCGACATTGACTAGAAGGAATCAGTGCATAAAACTATAACAGTATTTGAAGTTTTGAATGATAAGATTTACAATAATTACTTAATCATTAACTACATTGGCTAACATAATCAATAATTGACGAAATGATATCCGTCTAACGCCAGAAGAGCAGCAAGCTGCGAGCCGCGCGCGAGTCGGGTAACGCCTCGACAAAATCAATGATGATAAATACAGAATAGCTTCGTATGATTATTTCAATGTGAGATCATTTAAATGTGAAATGTTACTGCAGTTACAAGTTAAGATATTACATTTTAACAGTACAACAGTCAAATACTTGTTGTAGGTTGATAACCTACTGTCGCGGCCATCACGCGCTCTAGACGCGCATCGCCCGTTAAGACACTTGTTGCTTAACATGTTGACGAGATTATATCTGTCCGTCTACCGTTCTAGGGCCAAAGCTGCGAGCCGCGCCCGAATCGCGTTGCTCTAACCAGAGCTGTGAGACAAGCGCGAACCATATAACAATGTTATCGATTATCTTAGAAGCCTTGTCGCGGTGATACCCGACTCACGCAGCTAAAGCTGGCGGCAGCGTTTCTCCCGCGGCTTGCTGCGCGGCCCCGAAGCAAGTACAAAGTAGTTATGCTACACTTCGTGCTGCGCGCGTCTGCTCATGCTGCTACACTGCATTTGGGGTGCACAGCAGACAACTGTAGCTGTGCTATTGAATTGATATATTTTATACATTATATTTTGATTGCTGTCGATTGTACAGCAGCGCGCACCCTCATGTCATTTTATTCCCTCTATTCCATATTCGCTTCGAATGAGGGTCGGACAAAGTCAGACAACGTAGAGAGGATCGAACGTAGAGATAGCCGCGCAGCATGCGGTAATACAGGTAGCAAGCCAGAAATGCATATGTGTGAGAGCGCGTGATAGCCGGGACAGTAAGTTATCAACCTACAAACTTTGTCCGACCCTCATTCGAAGCGGATAGAGAATAATAATGATATTTGTTTAGCAATAGAGCGCAAAATCCGTTTTATCTTGTATGGCAGCGCGCACCGCTCCCGACTTTTTATTCTATTCTGTATTCGCTTCGAATGATGGTCGAACATAACCAATACACAATAACATTATTATCCTTGATCCGTCTGTTCGTTTTCAAACTCACTCGTAATCATTTAATCAATATCAGCCAACAACTTGGCCGCCATGAAAGTGAAACATACGCAACGCCAACAGCTTCTGTCTTATTTTTCGTTTTGAATTCGAAACATAAGTGTTGGACAATGTCAGAGAAAATGACCAAAATTGCATTTGAATTTGATTCAACGAAATAAGACTTCAGACTTTCAATCTTAGCGTTAGAGGTTTTATATGAATACAAACGAGCAATAAATTACTGAAACAACAATCTAAAGTTTCATTGGAATTGGAATATTTTCTAAACTGATCTACTGTTTGGTTTAACATGAATCATCAAACTCACTCAAAAGTCAAAAACAACTACATATATCATTAACAAAAAACTGACTACAAGTACATCTACTATTGAATTTCTGAAATTGTACGCTTTATTTCTGCCCTTTCCATTCTGAAACCTTCGTAAAAGCAATCTTTTAAATCAATTACAAATACAAAATAGCATGCATAACTAAAACATTCACAACCAATCTCATAACAAACACTGATGGGAAGCTAGGCCACTAAATAGGTCATAGTATTATTAAAAATTTTTAACAATAACAGTACTGATAGAGATGCATAAGATGCAAAGAAGACATCAGTTAATTCTTAGCGTTTCCTTGAGGTTGATATTATTAGCTCATATTTCTCAAGGGTTGCTAATGTCTTTTAATAGTGATGCATATCTGTCGTTCCGGGGTCGTTCCCAATCTACATTCCACACGACCACACATTGTTAATTTTTTAGTAATAAATACGACAACGGAAAGATATTTACAAGTCGAGCCTGCCCAGCAAACGTAAAAAGCATACAAAATATAAAACTACAAACAGACAAGTCATGTCAGCTAATAGTTTCTTTTACTCCCAGTATTATATTAGACCTGAGCATTGTAACGTCTGAATACGAATCTTCAAGTTCTACCACCCAATTTTGTCAGTTTGGAAGTTAAGGTAAAAAATGGATGATTTAATATTTTTTGACGAATGGCAAGTGCCTTACAATTTACTTGCACCCAAAATAAATTAAAAATTTAACCATTCCATCAATTTTAAATAGGAGTGTTGGCAAAAATGTTCAAAAATAAACCAAATTGCGATCCTTCATTTCTCTTAAAGATTTTCTGGGAAAGATGACTGGAAAGATGCCCAAATTTGTCCAGACTGCCTCCAGCATAGGTAATTGATTTACAATAACTGTTTATACTTTATTGATCAACCTTGTTTTTGATCTAGGACGTTTCGATTTGGTCTGCCGACAAGCAGCCTAATCTCAGTTTTGTTTTAACACGAACAGCCTCATTCATCAAATAGTGTTGCTTTTTATCAGAAATCATTTTCATGTTCTTCTGACAGTACAATCAACTCTGCTACTCAGCTACTGATTCAGATTAGTCACATGATCAACACAGGAGACCGACTTCCTGACAACGATGTCCGTATCACCTTGGTGTCAGTGCCCGTATCACCCTGGTAACAGTGTCCGTATCCACCCTGGTAAACAGTGTTCGTATCACCTTGGTAACAGTGCCCGTATCACCTTGGTAACAGCGTCCGTATTACCCTGGTAACAGTGTTCGTATCACCCTGGTAACAGTGTCCGTATCACCCTGGTGTCAGTGCCCGTATCACCCTGGTAACAGCGTCCGTATTACCCTGGTAACAGTGTTCGTATACAGTGTCCGTATCACCCTGGTAACAGCTTCCGTATCACCCTGGTGTCAGTGCCCGTATCACCCTGGTAACGGTGTCCGTATCACCCTGGTAACAGTGTCCATATCACCCTGGTAACAGTGTCCGTATCACCCTTGTTACGGGGAGGGTCGGTATCACAAGTTGGTGTGAGAGGGAGGCAGAGGACGTCGGTAGCCCGCGTTGTACGCCCTCCGCTGGTGTGCCAGATTCTCCTCCGACAGAATTCTGTTTTGTTTCTTCATCTCATAGTTCTCATCGTTCGGATCTGTAATAGTCACGTGTTTAGTGTTATCGTTTTCGGCCATTGAGCCGACCTGTTTCCACCGCTGAAGAGTGAAAAGCTGCATGAGAACTGCTTAAAACCGGTTAAAATTTGAACCGTTTAAGATGCGAAGCCAAGGCCTAAGCATAGCTTTAGGTAAAATATTCTACACGTCAATAAACAACAAGTTAAACATTATTATGATTTCCATACTAACCGTCAAAGCGCTCCTTTCTGGCGCCAGCTCGGAATTTTTCTAAAGCTCTCATTGTTTGAGGAGATCTGAGAACGTCGTCAGAAAGGACGGTGTGCTGGAGGGGATCTCCGTCCATCAGGGTGTCCTCCAGAGCAGTTCTCGTCAAGGAGTCGTCCTCACTTTCTGCTGTTGACGCCTGCACGGGGGTTATGGGAGTTTCATTATATCATGCTGGTTTTTATCATGCTGGTTTTTATCATGCTTTTGCTGCATTTCTATCACATGTTTAAGTTCAAACTTCATCTTCTAGCACTCTAAAATCAAGAATAAACTATAAGGCATATCTAGGCATTATCTGACTTTGGCCCTTGGAAGTTAGATATTTAAATATAAGTTGACAATAAAATGAGAGGGGCGTTGTTTACGGCTTAAGAGTCGCATGATGTGAATAAGCAGATAAATGGAAATGCTTATTAGTTGAAAAAGCTTCAATAATAGTAGCCCGAGCAGCGGCGTTATGATACTGCCCTGTGCCCAGTAATTATGATTCCCATTGCCCGTTGTCCACAGTAATTATATCACATACTCATATATCTGGTAAAGCAGTGCTGAGTGCTGACGTTGTTAACCGCGTTGAGCGTACTTCATGACGCCGATTATAAACCATTGTAAAGCAGCAAGAACTGCTATCAATATCATCCCAGACAGACTTTCTCGAGTTAGATTATCGAACAGATATATACGGATTATAAACCATTTTTATTGTTCGAACGCTTTCAGGAGATGTCCAAACAACAATAATGATTGTACTTCCATCGAAGGTTATCAACCTTCTGCTAGTAGTCGCGTAAAATCCGCGACGGTACTTATGTCGTAGAATTTACGCGCTATCAAGCATTTCAGCGCAACACCCATTCGGCGTTTACCGATCCTTCAATTTGTTGTGGCAAGGCTTTTATGTTATCTGCACATTCATGAGTAAACTAAGTGACACTTACATTACTTCGCCCTGCATACGACGTGGGAATGTTCAACTTGAAGTCCGCCTCCGAAAGACCGAGACCCTCCAGAGCTTTCTTGTGGTTGTACTTCTCCAGATTCTCCAACTCGCGACTGTTGAAGTTGCTGCTGGCATGTGACCGGCCCGAGTTCGGCGAGAGGTTCGAGCGATGAGAGGGAGTTTGTCGCTGGGTCGGGGCCAAGGGGGTCCGTTTAGAGTGTCTGCTTTGGGGCTGAAATAAACAGCGTTTAGAGTTTTAGTTACGGGCAAATGATACTTTGAACTCAAGGAAAGGTAAAATTTCCCAAGAGTCAACAAAGTCTGATCTATGGCAATGAAGCACAGGTTTGGGAAGTTTATCAGTAATGACTCACCCTTGAGGGGCTGGAAGTCAGTGTCTGGCCGAGTTTCAGGTCGCTGTAGTAGAGCCGGTCGGTCAGCTGACTCCTGCTGGAGCAACTCTCCGTCTCGTCTTCCGGGAGTTGGGCTGTTACCTGGATTAAATGTTTGGTACTGTGAAGTAGACACAATTCACCTGGATTAAATTTAACTGGTTCAGGCCAGAGCATAACTGTTAGATATCAGTTTTTAAAACTCCGATCTTTAGACATGATTTAAAAAAATTTGCCGGCATGTAATACTTGAAAACCCCAAGAATCAAGAACAAAAAGATAAGTCAAACAATTTTGAAACTCAGCTACAACATTCTAGTATAATTCTAGGTAAAAGTGTGTTTTAAAAAGCGTACTACAAAAGTTCCATGTCTGTTTAGCCAAAAATGCTGAGAAGATTTTTAGATTTTCTAGGTATGTGCTGCAACATGCTTCTACAAAGTATTAGCTGATTTCATGATTATAGTCCGTAAGATGATGCAATTAAGGAATTTCTAGATGGGGCAGCAACCTACCGGACCCAAAGAATTGAAACCTCCATTTTGTTTAACACTACGCAAATTTCCCTAACAAACCAGCATTACGTTTTTAGGCGACGAAATCGTTCGGTAATAATCCCAATAACAAATCATGTTATCTTAAGGGTATCTCTCACCACAAGAAACTAAAGACACTCCTCAGTAACTAATATTACCAATACATATCAGACAGGAATCAGGGATCAAATTTACCTGTAGCTTGCTAGCCATTGATGGCGGCGGCTTTCGTCCACCGTTGGCAATGAAGTGGAAGTAAGCGTTGTCCACCGCGCCGCCGTCCTTCCAGTGGAAGTTCTGCGGAGGGAAAGTTGTGATGACGGTACTATGGAGTCTGTAATCCGACCATAGGTCGAAATATAAACGTGATTGCAATTTGGGGTGACGTGATTGAAATGTGATCATTGTGAAACTTGGGCAGATTTTACTTGCTTGATTACAGGGACGATTAGTCGATAATTAAATTGAATAGAGCTGTCAATAATTCCGTTATAAGTAAATCACGGAACATGATACAAATCACATGACTAAAAAAACCAGGAAATTATTGTTCGACCAAAATCATTCTGTCATTTTCAGATTTAACAGTTTGCTTTAAGACCTTTTAAACTTTGCTTCCTCAATCATCACCCTTATTGACCTTTACAAAAGAGCATTACAGTAGAACGCAATATTAGCGAATAACGCACTCGCCGTAAATTTCAGCAGGGCCGATTAACCATGTTGTTACGTTATTAGCACTACTGAGAATTGCAACTACTTTCAAGAGAATCTAAATTAGTAAGTGCTAAGTCCATAAAAGTTCGGAACTGTTTCTCGTGGCAAACAGTGCATGTCGATTTTTGTGTCGAGAAAATTTAGTAACGTACTTATTGTAACTTTGATAGCCATATTAAAAGTTTATAGATTGGCGGGTTACTTAGTCAATTTGTGACAGATTGTTACTAATAACTATGATACTATGTAAATAGTATAGTAACTCCTAACCATGTAGCTAGGTTAACTATGTAGCTTGGTTACTGAGTTACTATACTGCTAGGTTACTAAGTTACTATGCTCCTAGGCTACTAAGTAACTTTTTAGCTACGTTTTAAGTAACTATGTAGCTACGTTACTAAGTAACTGTATAGCTAGGTTAATAAGTAACTATGTAGCTATGTTACTAAGCAACTGTATAGCTAGGTTAATAAGTAACTATGTAGCTATATTACTAAGCAACTGTATAGCTAGGTTACTAAGTAACTTTGTAGCTAAGTTACTAAGTAACTGTATAGCTAGGTTACTAAGTATTTTTGTTGCTTAGTTACTAAGTCACTAAATAAATAGGTTACTAATTAAGGTTACTAAGTAACTATGTAGCTATGTTACTAAGCAACTGTATAGCTAGGTTAATAAGTAACTATGTAGCTATATTACTAAGCAACTGTATAGCTAGGTTACTAAGTATTTTTGTTGCTTAGTTACTAAGTCACTAAATAAATAGGTTACTAAGTAAGGTTACTAAGTAAGGTTACTAAGTAACTTTGTAGCTAAGTCACTAAATAAATAGGTTACTAAGTAAGGTTACTAAGTAAGGTTACTAAGTAACTATGTAGCTAGGTTACTCAGTAACTATGTAAATTAGTTACTAAGTAGCTAAGCCACTAAGTAAATAGGTTACTAAGTAACTATGTAACTAGGTTACTAAGTAGATAGGTTACTAAGTAAGGTTACTAAGTAACTATGTAGCTAGGTTACTAAGTAGATAGGTTACTAAGTAAGGTTACTAAGTAAGCAACAGTTTACCCACCTTGTGAGGCTCGTACACCTCCGCTCTTGGTCTGCAATATCTGCAGTAAAGAAATAGGAGGATAGCGAGGATGAGAAGTAGGAGAAGTGGAACTACCACAGCCGCCGCGATCACTGCCGAGCTAGTACCTCCTGTAGCAGTGTTATTTGTCAGTTATGTAAGGTTTAAACTCCAGGTCATTTGGTAGTTCAACCACATCAATTCGGTAATGTTTACCTTATCATTTGAAGTAGCATTAATACTGAATACAACTCCAAATAGGACCAGATCTGACTAACTAAACTCTCAAGTCAGTAACCCGTCCGATGTACCAACCTGGAGCGAAAGCAGCATATCCGAGTAGGAACCCAGCTCCGGAACCCTCACCATCACTCTCAAACACGATTGTCATGACACTGCTGGTGCTAGCTATCTCTCTAACCGCCCGTTTCACGACTCCTTCAGTTCCGCAGGCGGTGTATAGCGGTTCCTTATTCGAGATATCCTCTCCTAAACAATAGTTGTTAGAGTCCTGGTGAGTTAGGGATGTGGGAGTTGGTAAGCAGTCCAAGTGACATCACCAAACTCAGGAAGTTATATTTGTGATATGACGGAATCGAAATTGAGGTGTAGCTTGATATCAATGATCTCGATCTTCGCCTACTATTTAAGATAGTTCGTATCCTAGTGCTGTTGTTGATATGAGCTCAGACTAGTTCTTTTCTTTCTGCTTGTCCATTTCGTCCAAACAACTTGTGTTTTTTACTTTTTCCGTGCAATGATTTTTAGTTCAGATGGTACTCTGGCAAACACTGACATAATAGCAAATGATCACAGATATAGCCCGTAAAACAAATTTTCGGACTCAAGAGACTAAGCCAGGATATACCCATACCCAAATGCTATAATGTGCGAGGAAATATTTTCTAGATTCTTACCGTCGTAAAATTTCAGAGAATCCTTAGCACATCCGTTGCTCTTCTCGATATCAACAGACTGTAGAGTTATCCTCACCTGAAATAGACTCTGTAAGATCACTGTGAGGATGAACGACATGTTCGGATGATTGGAATATTTGCAAACTGTTTACAAAGTTTTGTGTCTTGTCTGAAGCTTTTAGTTACTGTCCTGCGGTCTGTTTTGAAGAAATGTACCAAAATTCAGTTTAATATTGATGTTATAGAGCACGTTTAAGAATTTGAAATTTTCACATCCGACCCCGATCTGGTCATGATTTCGCATCCGCACAAGTCCATATTAATAGCGATAATTTCACAATGACAGGAAAACCGGAAGAGTTATATCCATCTGGATCGGTGAGCAACATACGGGCTATTCTACTGAAATTCGATAAGTATAATATAGATACACATCATGTGTTACTATTCTTTGTTCACTGTAAAGATGACCGATGAGATGTCAAGATTTGAGGCTAAAAAGTACCATCAGTCTTGTCGACCCGTCCCGGGAAACTGGTCCGATAAATTTGCACAACATTAGACCAATTTGAGGAGGACATCTGTTCCTGCATAAGATATTAGTGGTGAGGTAGCCGTTTAAAGTTTCCAGTAAGAATTTTCGTATCGGTCCTGGCTTCGGCTCCACGGGTTTCTAAGTCACCTCCAATAACTTCAATTAGCAACCTTGATACAAGAGAGAGAGATTGGAACTGCCCAGCTGACTCGATCGTTTAATGTCAAGTTTAGGGAGTTTAACATCTCTGTATCAAGTTAAAACCGTCACCAGATGTCAACTACCGACCAATTTCACGGTCTTTGTACAAAATTGTTACGAGGTCTCTCGGCGGTCTTGCAACTGTCTTGCCTTGGTCTTGCTGCGATGAACAACTCAAACATCATGTTGGTGTCTTGTCTGCAGTTAGCCGCGCCATTTCTGCCCTAGTTTCTGCATCAAACGAACAGAGTAGATATGCTTTCTATTGGTCGCTGCCAAAATTCAGACAATTATGGGCCTGATGGCTCGAGAACTTTACGCATGATCGATCAAGAAACTCTGATGCTTTCCAGTACTACAACTATGCTATAAGTGATAACAGCTTACAAGTTTGCTATAATATTACTGTCTCAATAAAGCTGTGTCAGGTGGGCAAATAAATTTCTGAAACTATTAGATTTTATGTGCAGTATGTTATTTTTAAGAGGTGTTGAAACGTAACGGTCTTAACTTGTGGTTGATCGGCTAATTTCTGCCAGCTGCTCTGGCTATATCGTATAAAACATTTCCAAAATTTGTAATATTTCAGCTCTCACAGGAATCGTCACGTTTGAACTTCGATCGATAAATATTCAGAGCTTGATCTCATTCTCTCTCACCGAAACTCTGTCAATTGACAACGGGGATCACTCCTCCAGTGAATTTGACAAAGACATAATTATGGCGCAACCCACCGAATTTCCAAGTCACGTCGAGTACAAACTCCCGGGAACCTGATCATAATTGGCAATTACACCAGTCAGGCTTTGACTTATCTGCGTATTAGCTTACGTAACCGGGGATATAGCCTTGGATCCTGGGTAAACAGGGTGACCCTCATAGCAGCCTCTTACCCGGGAGTCAAGTAAGAGGGAGGTCCTCCTTGTTACGATAGGGTTTGTCCCCGGTGACTGGTCAATAGTATCAATAGTAAAGCCAGACAATGGACTTAGGGAATAATTAGCGACGATGTAACCTATAATTGTATCTTATCGTGAAGCCTTCCCATTTCTACGGTCAGGTAGAGGAGATATCCGATACAATAATAAGGGGTGACAACAAGGACTCGGCGCTGAAGTGTTGACTAAAACTTCAAAGCAGCGCATGTTTTCCTGTTGATCTAATTTTCTTATGTCATTCACTTTCCTTCACCCTCTTTTCCTTAACTGTCAGTAGTAAGATTGTAGTTTTTCGTTATGATCTGCACGATAGCTGATAAGTTTCTCCCAAGCGGCAAAAATGTGAAATAATCGTTACAGTCAACCGAAGCAGTATATTGGTAGCTAGACTGGTAAATGGTATATCCCGTCGGTTCTACTTGAAACATTTTCCGTCAGTCTGAAATATTGCCGAAATATTCACATCTTTACCATATGTTCTCGTTCAACTCTCGCTTAGTATGCCAATATGACAATCTTGTTTTGCCACTAGCCACAGATCTGTCTGTTGCTTATTCAATTCTTTTTTGATAAATTAGATGTAGTTACTTCTCTCGGTTCCTTCCTTCTTTCAAAATAAAGTGATAATCCCATTTGGAAGAGACCGTAAGGAAGTTGACCGAGAGATAATTAATTTACACCCAGGGTCAAATTGGAACATCACTTTATTTTTAGAGGGAGCAACCGAGAGTCTTTTCCTGATTTTCCGTCAAAGAATCAAACCCGCCTAACAATATGTTCTTTTGCTCAAAAGAAGACAGTGATGTCATGCAGTAGAGACTCTTCTTAACCCTTACTGAAACTTCCAGATAGGTCATGACAAGTCAGCAGAAGAACCTTCCACTATTGATCTTGCTGGTCCTCCTCCACATCACTCACCAGATTGAGAGTACAGTGGAGGAGGAAGAGGTGGAGCCGACAGTTAACTCTCCAATATGGACCGTCTTCCCCAGCGCCGTCATTGCCGGACTTGGTGTCATCTTCAACCTCATCTCTCTCTCCTACTTTGTAAAGAGGGAGTATGAATCTCTTGGTAGGATTTTGTTTTTTAAAGCTGGATTATCTTGCTGACACCTCCAAGATGCTAAGCAGCTGTAAATGTTGATACACCGAGCAAATTATGTTCCAATTTAATCTTCTATCTTTCTTCTATTAGGACCGAACTATGTAAAGTAAATATTGAACTCGCTGTCAAACACGATACTATCAAGGTTTAGTCAACCTTTTAAACGTTGTAAGCCTTGCTTACCTTAAATCAAATCATAAAATATAATTAAATGTAACAATTTCAGGTAGCAGGCTACTGATGCTGCTCAACGCACTAGACCTCATGGTGTGCCTCACAGCAGGAATCCAACTTGGAATGATGGTGGTCTACTACAAAGTTCCTGGGATCGCCCACGAAACTTTCAACTCACTCTACTTCATTTTCCTGGAAGCTACAGGCTTTGCCACCTGTCTCCTCAGTACAACCCGCTGTATCAGTCTGTGTGCTCCCTTCTATTCAGTGCGAGGAAGAGCAGTGGGTCTAGCAGCGACACTCTTCATCAGCTACACACTTGTCAGGGAGGTAACTCTTGTCAGGATTGTCGACAGAACGACTTATCTTACAAACGGACTGACGAAAATTCATATCGGTTTCCTGCTCGGAGAGATAGGACTGATGATAGCAGTTGCCATGCAGGCTAACATCATCTGTGTCGTGAAGATCCTCCTTAAACCGGATGTGGCAGTAAGATCTAGATCGGCTGGAGTCCAAGCAACCATCACGGTCGTCATCCTCTCTGGGTTCTTCTGTTTCCTCAACGTGTTCTACCTGGTTACAGAGACACTCTACTTTTACTACGGAGTGAGACTGAGCCACAGCCCGGTTCTTTACTTCGGAATCTTCTACGCGGTTCCTCTCAACAGTTTCGCTAACCCTCTAATCTATCTGCTGAGAAAGAAGGAAATGAGGAGGTACCTGATGAACCCAATCAAACCTCTGCAATCTAGAAAGTTCACTCTTGGCACTCCAAGTCCTTCAATGGGTACAGTGCTTACCAGATCAACAAACTCTTTCGGCATGGCAAGTCCGGCTATAACTCATGTCTTACAAAGAGCTAATACATCTTGGGAGATTAAGATGAGTCCTTACACTAACAAAGTTAAACTGTCCCACTCAAAGTCAGGATTTACCATAGGCAGGGGTCATGATGTCGAGAAACTTACTCCAAATTGTCTTTGATCTTACTGAATTTTTCCGACCAGCTCAACATAAACGAATAAGGCTTAGGCGGTTGGAGGTGTCTGACATTTTTCCGACGAATGAAAGTGCACGTTTAATGACTGTTATTGTTTATTTAGTTTGTAAAAACAGCTCCAACTTGATAAAAACTATACCTAATCCATCTTAATTTTTCTTTCACTAATGTCAAATAGAATTCTCAATACAAAAATTATAAACAATGTAGTTGAATGTATTTGAAGTTTCTGTGAATCTGAAAACTGCAGAATTGTTAAGAAAAATGAAATTTTTGGAACAAAAACACTTTTTAACTTTAACAATGATTTTACTTCGTTGTACCCAACAGCCATGTGGTTACAATGTAACCGGCCAATAGGCAATAACAGGAGTCAAAGGATCTTAAGGCCTTAGGCCAGTGACGGTTAAGGTAGTTTTTACCATACTGTATTCGCTCAAGGCTTCGCTCAAGGTTTCCCATTCATTTGGCTGCGTAGAGTCTACGCCGTAGACCCAACGGAGTCCTTAGCAAAACGTCAAAGACACTCGCCCCATGGCTGGGCAGCACAGAGATTAGAACCTGGGACCTCCCGAATGAAAGTGCGATGCCCTAAGCTCTGCGCCACTCAGCAATGTCACGTGATGAAAATTACACCCTATTACATAGCAGCATAGCCTCGCCTGACAGCACTTATGGGTGTAAGTTTACAACGACCATGATCCAATAAGTTCTGTGAGCACACACAAAGCCATAAGTAAACAACCTCAATGTACTTTAGTTTGCTCTGTAGGCCCGTTAAGACAGTGTTATTGACCGATGTTTTCGTCTGTTGAGTTAAAGAATTTGCTCGAATCGTTATATTTTATCGTGGGAAACAGAGTCCTTCAACCTATCTTATCATTCTTTTTCGCACCCCGGACTTCTGAAGCCTCCAAAAATAACCTTGCGAGCTTTCGTATACTAGCAGATATAAAGCCACACTTTGAGGTCCACCACAGAGATAAACGTTCGTTCCTTCTAAAGTTTGGCGGTTGGAAAGATCTGGCGTACCTGGAACGAGAGGATGTCACTCTGCACTCTGTCTCGGAGGATGAGTTTGTTTTCGTCCGGACCAAACCAGGAATTGATCTTTACAACACGGAGGAGCATCCTTTTGTCTACGAGATACAGCACACAGCAGCTGTTGAACTGTTGACAGCACCCCACAACACTGTCTTCGAATACTTGAGGAGCAAGCCTGCTAGAGACGGCAGCAACATCTCCTTTCTTTACAACACCGGACGCAGTGGATCTACCTTGATGGCAGCTATGATGTACAAAACTAAGCAGTTTGTAGTGCAATCGGAGCCTAATTCCATCCTGCAGTTGGCGTTGATTTTTAATGACAAAGATTTTGTAATCAGCCGTAACACGACCGAATATGTTTATTTGGTCTGGGCGACCTTTCTACTCACTTGTCCAGATCCAAATAAGCGTTATTTCATCAAACCCTTTCCTTGTTACACAATATCTCTTTTTCCTCTCATAAAACAAGCTCTGCCTGGAATCACAGAACTTTTCAACTACAGATCCATCCTGCCCTCGTTAATATCTTGTAAAAAACTCTTTGGATACAACCTCACAAGGGCTGCAAATAGAGGAATGCTCCTGCTTCCCTTTAACTACAAGAACATCTGGAAGAAGATAAAACCAGAGTGTGACGTTGGTGAGAAAGCGTTTGCTCTCCAACTTCTCATCACAGTTCATGCATTCCTTCTGGAGACTCGTGATAGAGAAGATATCAAGACGTTTAGCTACGAGTCTCTGGTGAAAGACAAGGAGGAGTTCACGGTGAGGCTGCTGAAGGAGGTTGGTGTAGGGGAGAAGTTTCTATCCGACGCTTTGTCTGCTCTGGAGTACCACTCTCAGGCGAAGTCTGATACCGTCAACCGGCTCACTTATACTTCTCGGATTAGAGAGAACACGGTTTCGGACGGATGTGTCGAGTGGATCAGGAAGATAGCTTACGAGGAGCTGGAAATAGAAATTGACAAAGAAACCGGACGATACTCTGCCCTAGAATAGGTGTATCGTGAGGAGAAGAAGACAATTTTATTGGGATTTGATTTTTGACTAATGTTCACGCAAATAAATAAAAAGATGCTATGATACAATTCGAACATGATAGATGAGAGATTTAAAAAATGTATCAAGACATTGCGAGCAGTAAATATTAACTATTTATTCATCGTTTCGTGGATCGATCCGAAATATTAATGGCTTTTGTATTACTTGTAAGGGGTTACAAAGGATACACGTAACATTTAAGGTAGAATCAGAAGTAAGAAGTACATCTAATTAGACGTTACTTAAAAGCCAGAATCAGAAAAAAGAAGTATATCTAATTGGAATTGTACGCTACATTGTACATTCTGATCTTGGTGGTGGCCACGTCCTTTACGGCAAACAGGTTATATAAACAAGATTAAACCGATTATACAAGTTTAAACCGGTTATACAAGTTTAAACCGGTTTAACTCAAGCTTTGTGGAAATCTTAGTAATATACACTGATTCTATCAAATTCTATCCTTCAAGAAAAATTGATTAAAATTTTAACACCAACTGTGTTTAAATAAAGTCGGTGTATGCAGGTGGGCGATTTGATCGGACCATACCAAATTGGTGAGAAGATCAACTGCTAAAAACCCCGGATTTTCACACCCCAGTTTAGGTTACGGTAAGAAAACGAGCAAATAAACGAATATCGACAAAAAGATTGGATTTCCAAAAAACAACTTTACTTCTCTTAGACGTCTATTTTGAGAATGATAATTAATTGGGCACTTTTTGCCTTGGCCACTTGGCACATAAACGTTTTTACTCTTTGGACGCTACGATAAAAGTCTTCGCTCATGCAGCGATTTGACTAACAGTAACATGCCTACACATATCAGGTGGAACACATCTTAAGGAATTTATAAGGAACACTCCACATCCCATATACAGTAGGGGACTAATAAACTAATAATTATAAACTTATAATTATTGTATTTTCAAGTATGTGGACTACCTTGCCAAGTGCGCTGATCGCTACATTGGGGGGCATGTTATTTTCTTACTGCGTGAAGAAAAACAATGCATCCGTGGGTTAATACAAATTGACAAATTGCCACTTAGTTGATAGAATGAAATGATCAGTAAGCTTCTATTCAAAAAAGCATATACATTTTTATATTTATTCATCTGATCAAATATTAGATTTTAGAACGGCTGGTCTTGAGTAATGAGACGAACCAAGTTGTGCACCTGATCAGATTCTTTCTTTAGCTACTACATAGCTATCTATTGTTTCAGGAAGGAAATTGCTGATGTTGCTGAATACCCTTGACCTCATTGTAATCTGGAGGAATATCGTTGGCGACCCTTTCTATTCACGAGAAAGGCTCCGCCACTTTTCGAGAGATAATATACAATTACCACACATATATTTCAATGAATCCACAGGTTTCGCTTTTCAGTTGCATTATACAGTAAAATCTACTGAAAATTTTAGGGTGATATTGAGTTTTTTAGATATAGAATTTCGACTTATTTTAGACTTTTTTAGTTGCATTATTCAGAAGTTGTTATAAATTTATCGCATGGGACTATTTGTTTACCACAAAATTCCTCTTAGATTTAGAATGATTTTCATTTGGTCTTTTGATCAATTTGCGACAATTTAACCATAACTCTTAAAAACTCTATAGCTATTTTGGGAGCCCTCCCCCTCTATTTCATCTCAGCAGAGCATAATTATAGCGTGCGTTCACAAGCACGCGTATTATTCTATGTCCTTTCCTCAAAAATCTAAGAAAAAACCAGCAGAAACATAAACATGTTACATGAGGCTCACTTCTGTAAAACATAACTACAACGAACGTGATCTCTGACGTCAAGAGAAACAGCCGAAATGGTGAAAATCGTGAATTGCGTTTAGTCGTAATGCAATGGACGCTTATAGACGGTTTGTAAATTTGAATTGAACAGGCTGGCATGTAATAACCTCAGGTTTGAGCATTGTTGAATCTTTAACTTTGTTTGACAATTACTGCATGTTGTTTATCAAAATATGTACGTTGTAAAACTCGGATTCCAGCAGGGTAGGACCTGTTGATGACGCATTTCTCTCTGTTTCCGTGTCAATTTTGATATTTTTTGCGAGAAAAAGTTTTTACTTGCCAAAACTAATGGCATTCTTTAAATTTTATTGACAAAGTTTGTTACCTCTCAAGCTGATTGTCACGTGCAACAAATGTTAGCCTTGCTACATATTTAAAAAAAGAGATTCTCCGAACGTACCAAATAAGGCAGAAAATACTTTTACCGATAAACGCATCTCGTATGAATTTTTCCCACCAACTGAAAGACAATCTCGCCCAAGACAATGCCGTAAACATGCTTACAGAGTATCGTTATTCTGTCCAATCTACGTGAGTAAGCACTTCCGACTGCAATCACGCATAGGTTGCTGACAGGAATTTCGCGAACTTTGCTCCAGCTACTCGAATGAGAGCTCAGTGTATCCTCTACCGCCCCACTAGCCCGCCCTAACCAAGTCATTAAGCCAAGGGCCGGAAACCAGATCATTTCGTACAGAACGCGGGTCAGCCCAACCAGATTTTCGTTTTGTTACCGAGTTGAAGCGGTGACAAGTTGCGTCCGCAGTGTTGTTGTTTGTTTCGTTACAACCGAAGTATACAGCGTTGTATCACTAGTGAACTACTCGTTTTCGTCTGTGAAGTTAAAGGGAAATTTTTAATATCGAAGTATACAATCTTCGCAAATCACACCAAATCGTTCAGATGAACATGGAAAGAGGATGTAGCGTAATGATCAGAGTGATTCTGCTGCTGTTTCTGATTCGCACGGCCAAGCAAGCTGTAACGGAGAAGAAGGTCGAGCCTACAGTCAATTCTCCGATGTGGACAGTATTCCCTAGTGCAGTGATTGCTGGACTGGGGGTGATATTCAACCTTCTATCTTTGTCCTACTTCATTAGAAGGGAACATGGAACTCTTGGTGAGGAGCGTTTGTTTTAATTAACTTACAAGAATTTGATGAAGAAATCTGAAATTACATGCATTATCTTTGACCTTAAGTGTATTGATAGCCAGCTAACATAGACTCAGGGGTTTGTAACAAAAAACGAAAAATACAGTCCGAATTGTAAATTTGGTCTATCGTGCAGTTCCCAACTTACTTCCAACCCCCTTAGGAAGTAAGCTGCTGATGCTGCTGAACAGTCTAGACCTCATGGTGTGCGTGACAGGGTCGATACAGCTGGGGATGATGGTGGTCTACTGGGAAATACCGGGTATCGCTCACGAGACTTTCAACTCTCTCTACTTTGTCTTCCTGGAAGCGACAGGGTTCGCAACCTGCCTCCTCAGCGTTACCCGATGTCTCAGCCTCTGTGTTCCTTTCTACAAAGTCAAGCGAGAGTTTGTCGTCCTGTCCGGACTCATCTTCATTGGATACACAGTGGTTCGAGAGGTGGTTCTGGTCAGGATTGTCAAGAGAGAAACTTACTTGGAAAAAGAACTGCTAAAGATTCACATCGGCATGCTCCTGGCGGAAGTAGGTCTCATGATACTCGTAGCCTTGACGGCCAACACGATCAGTGTGATGAAGATAGCCCTGCAGCCGGACGTGGTAAAACGATCCCGGAGTCGCTCTGCCGGAGTACGTGCCACGGTGACCGTCCTGATCTTATCGGGGTTCTTCTGCTTCCTCAACACCTTCTTCCTGGTAACAGAAGTTCTCTACTTCTACTTCCGGGTCAGATTTAGTCAGAGCGTGCTGCTTTACTTCGGGATCTTCTACGCTGTTCCCTTGAACAGCGTGATGAACCCTCTTATCTACCTGCTGCGGAAACGAGAAATGCGGCAGTTTCTGGGTGCTTTAGTTGGACTGTGTGATCCCCCAGAGGACACCCGAACCTCAGTCAGAACCAGGACTTTGTCTCTCGTTGCTGTGACGAGCATGAGCATCAGGAGTATCAACAGGTCACCTCGGTTGAGCACGACTGTGCTCAGATTGAATAGCCAGCAAGGCTCGCCGACTCGTTTAGGGGTGGTGTTGGACGAAAGTGTTGTAGTGAAGAATGGGAATTATCATGTCAGCAACCGTTGTAACATCCATGGGAACAATCTTGTCATTAACAACGGTAACAAGTAACGATGGTAACCATGGTGACGATTGTAACCATGGTAACAAGTAACCATGGTAACAGAAACATTGCCGACAATCAATTTAGGTGAAGGATCGGACAAGCTCGGCATGACCAATTATAGACACTGTCCATGTCCAGGAGAGTCTTGCTGACAATCAAATACAATATTAAGTTACTCCAGAATTCTATTTTTAAACCGAAAAAGTATTCAGTATACTCGATGATTACATTATCTTAGCACAAATTACATTATTAAACAATAACAATAGAGAAAGGTATTCTTGGGAAGGGTCGTAGCTCACAAATCGTTTATATCATGTGTTAAAGGTTTGCAAATAAGAAGTTACCAAAGGCAAATCAATATCGTGATATCATCAGATTTTGTGTATAACAGATTTGTGACCCCACCCCAAAGTTCGGATATAATTTTCACGGACTTAATTAGCACAAACATTTGTGTTCAGTGTTAACGGACATAATTTTCAACTCTCGAGACAGTCCGGGAAATTTTTCAAATTTTCGGACTGTATACACCGATTTTCGCTTTATAAGGGATTGATGATGAAGACAAAATATAAAAGACAGATTTTCCATCAATTCAAACATCAAGGATTACTGTTTTTATTGACGGTCACAAGTTTCGTCATAGACAGCGATTTTCAGGCGATGATCGATCGAATCATGATCACCGATGTCAGAAAAAAAGCATTGATTTTGACCAATGTTTTCTCCGGGCTTAATTCCCGGACATTTACGACTTTACATCACGGACTGACGGATATTATTTTCACGGACATGATTATTCACGCAGAGGCCATTCAGCGTGCAAGTAAACAAGTAATGCCCGCCATAATTATGTCTGATAATGTAAATTAGCCAAATGAGTGAGGCTCATGTCAATGTTAGGTTACACTATATAAGCACATGTTGTGAGCTGAGAGCTCCTTGCTATATTCTACTGACAGGCCATTAACCTGTCTGCTAACCGATTTTATGTAACGACGATTTTGTATACGGGTCGACATTGATTAATCAAACCCGGCTTTGACACGTAGGTTTATCAGCAAACTAATTGAATCTAAAATATGTTATAGATAAACGTCAATATTTGTAAGGATACGTCAATAAACGTTATCAGCATGATGTATGTATCTTTTTGTTGTTGTTGCTTTTTTTTACAAGTCCCCTGCTATTTGCCTGGCGCAGCACCGGCTAGAGAACACCAGGGAGGGAGCTAAGCTCCCACATCATGGGAGAGCCCTGAATGGGATCTAATACTGAGTATGGCACATGATGAATGATGTTGGGATGTTTCTGTATGCCGGCCTGTACCTGATTTGTTGTTTAAGAGTCTGGCAACTACTCTCTCGTTCAAGTAATTAGAGGGAAGTATGATGGTCTCACTAATACATAGTAGGATAAGGACAAGCTCACTAATTAGGCAACCAATAGTGCTGGTCTGTATCAAATCTATCCGTTATTATCATGATCATTAACAATGTTAGCCGCGCGAGTTGTATGTCTGTTTATATCAACATGATGTTTCTAGGTAGACATGGTTGTTACATTTTATACCGATTTCATGATCTCATTTTTTCATGAAATGTTTTTGTGCTGTGCACTTTTTTATATTCTATATCGAGTGGTGCTACTTGCTAGCGAACTGTTTTCACACGAAAGAAAATCCGACTTCCAATTCCAAGTTCCAACCCGAAAGAGCTGGATTTTATTATACCAATTGTTCATCTAAACAAGAAAACCTTAACAGCTTAAGCTGACATTGCTTGCATCTCCTATACAGGTATTTCAAATAACGGTTAAATTATTTCCCGTCCGCAGAGTAATAGCATAATTAGATATTTTGTCGGACACAAAACCAGCATATTTGAAGTGGTTTAGGCCGGCGCGGAATAGTACGTCACGGTTGGGTTACTATTTAAGATATGTTTAACTCTAACAAGCGTTTCATTGCAGTGGCGCAACGTCTAATATAGATAGAGCTTAATATATTTTTCCATTTTTTATGTAACATTTCCAGAAAATTTTCCGAGTCTGCATTTTTTTACTACACCAGGAGAGACATGCTGCAGAAACTTTCTGACAGATAGATATGTTGAATAAACTTTTTAGATGATACTGATAGTTTTCTAGAGCAGTAAGCTTCGATTAGTGCTAGAAATGCAAATAGCTTAATTTAGATCGGATTTCTTTTTGCGATATTGATACAACTGCAAATCGGAAAGAAATTTATTGAAAAGCAATAATTCATGACGGCTTGATGGAAAGTAAATGTCTGTTCCATGAAGTTTTGTGAAGGGTTTTTGATCGATAAATTCGAAAAAAATTGCGTCATCCAATCGTAAGACCACGATAACTGGCGAAGATTTGGTCATGAGGATAGGGCCGATGACCCAGGCCCACTTCTCCAAAATGTTATGCGATGTGATGCTATACAAATTAGCTCAACTAATTAGCGGAAGCAACTTCAGAAGCTGTTCAAACCGGGTGCCACAAATTATTTACGGCCTGTATCACTTAATTTCCCTAACAATACCCACAGTTTGTGTTAAGGTAAGTTTTTAGGTTTACATTTAGGCCCAGGGTTAGGGTTACAGAAAGGCCTAGGGTTAGGGTTACAGAAAGACCTAGGGTTATAGTTACAGATAGACCTAGGGTTAGAGTTACAGATAAACCCACGGTTAGGGTTACAGTTGGGGTTCATACATACTCATCTACACTTGTGTGGCTCTTTTGAAGCATTAGACTGAAAATGTAGGTGAATGTAAGGTGGCCTATAATGTTCCTGTTTTTTCTGATCTACTTTGGCCTATAATGTTCCTGTTTTTTCTGATCTACTTTCAATAGTCCCGTCTGAAAATGTGCAATTTTCAGAGATAACTTGATGTGGTCTAGTAAATATTTAGAGACTAAACCAAAGATCGTAGCAAGGCTGATATTGAGAGACTCCAAGTTTTAAACGCTTTACTTATAATGAACTTTAATTGTTGGGATAACTGTTAACTGTGCATGAAATTGGAGCGTCAATAGCAATTAACTAACCATACATTGCATGGTTTAGATACAGTCAAATAAGAAGTTATGTTTAATGCTGCAGCATATTTTAAAGTTGAAGACATAATATTCTATGATTTTGTAGATCAACTCTCAATAACTAGCGATTGAATGTTAGTTCTTGTATGTTGTTCGAAGATAGAGATAAGAATTCCAAGAATAGGGCACCATATCCCAATGATAGTTATCATAATAGGACCATCAATATTATCTGCCGAGTAATCTACTAATAACCTTAATGGTTGGTGTCGCAACAGCATATTTGTGTCACGTGACGAATCTATGAAACACTCCATCATGACAACAGCAGTTGCAAGTCGTGCACAGCTTTCCGCGTCCATCATATAATCTGCTCCACCATATAATCCGCTCCAAGATATAATCCGCCCCAAAATGTAATCCGCTCCATCATATAATCCGCCCCAACATATAATCCGCTCCATCATATAATCCGCCCCAACATATAATCCGCCCCAACATATAATCCGCCCCATCATATAATACGCCCCAACATATAATACAAAAGATTTTCATTTAGCGGTTAGCCGGTACAGCGGACCGACTGATCCTAACTAACCGATTGCCTACGTGCACCAAAGGATTTAAAAATGTCGTAGAATAATCCGTGACGCATAGGCTACGTCACGTAGTGTTTGTTAACTGTTGACGCAAGAGGTAAGCTAGTTTGCCAATCTTTTATTTCATCATACTCTTTATCTATGAATTAAGGCAACTTTGACTTTTTATCTAAGACAAATATAGCGACCTGAAAATGCTTCGATAAGTGCAACTTGCAGGCATTCTTGAAAATTGCAGGCATTCTTGATAACAAAACTTCAATTTAAGAACATCTTGACCTTTGAAGTTTCATGCTTTATAATTTGCTCCATGCTTTTGATTCAATCTCTTGTGCTGTGAAATCGATGTATCATCATGGCAAATTCGCGAAGCAGCACATTTCCTTTGTGCGAATTCTGAATTGCATCAACAGTTCCTGCAGAAACTCGAGCTCTAATTGCCTTTCAATCTTCATGTTGGTTCCTGCATCATTAATGAAACATCATTATAATACTTCACTTCATGCTTGATACTCCATCCAAAAGGATTGGTTGTACCCACTGTTTCATCCAATATAACCTCTTAAATGTATCGTCAAAAAGGCAGATCAATAGTTAACTAAGATGGGGTTATGTGTTTCATTTAATAGGTGAGTAAACTATAGTTATAAAAGTATGGTATAGTAGATTATAGAGGCTCTATAGCCATAGGCTGTACTGATGTACCGAATTGCTAAACTTCAAAGGAAATGAATTCATTTCATGAGGACGCAAGATCCCTCTCTCCGCAACTAGGCTTTTGACGGTCCGGCTTAGCTCCTCAGTTCTTGTTACGTCGTTTTTGATGTCAAATTTGATAAATATCTTATGTAAAAGAAGGAGGAATAGATGGAGTTAATTGCTTCTTCACAAATACTGATATTCAAAACTGTCACATAATTTTGTGACCCCCCTGTAAGTCGTATGAAGATGAGTCGAGGGTTAAATGGCCGCTCGGGTACAGAAACCCGCTAAGTTCATCAAGTAAAGACTCGATTTTATTTCAATAAATATATAAAATTGTTACTTCATGAGACTGGAGCAATTAAACGTTAGTTGAAAACGGTGCAGGCGTATAGTTTCTTTGAAAAATATCAAAACTTCGTTTCCTCCATAAACTACAGCATGAAAAAAGAAAATTCTCGATTATCTTGTTCATGCATTTTTCTCTAGTTTACATTTACTTAATTATGCAATTAATTGGAAAATTATAATTTGTGCAATTACCAGGTGTGATTTATTTGGTTAAATCAATTCTAAAATATTTGACATATGAACAATAAAGTAAGTCCTGCTCCTAGACAACTGATCATAATCCCCCTTGATAAAATTTGACATTTTAATCTTTACACTTAAAGCCTGGGTTACTCGGTCGAATTGTGAAAAAATTTAAGATGTACCACATTTGTGCGTTTTTTAATACTTTATGGGCAAACGTTACGTTGCATTTTGACCATGACCACAGGAAAATCCCTAGTTGTCAGTGGTCATGGTCAAAGTTCTTAATCATGACCATATGGCAAATTTCAGGGCGTTGCAGTCGTGATCTTGTGGTGTCATCCCCGCCCCATTGAAAATATTGACAATTTGAGACGGCGCGGAAAAGCAATAACCATTGAATCAAATTTCAGCTGGTACAATATATAGATTTGCAAACTCTAAATTAAGCTGGTACAATATATATATTCAATCTTTATATTGTACCAGCGGAATTTAATATATTTGGCTTAAGCTCAGTATGGACTGTAAACTGTCAGGCACAGGTTAGTAATAGCAATAACGGATGTTTCAAATCAAATCAAACGGGGTCAGATTATGTCAGATATATGGGGTACTCTCAGTCATGCATAGTTGGTTCGTACGTTAATTTTTCGGGAAAAGTGCGTTAAGTACGTTTGATTTCTTTCGTACGTTAAAGTGCGGTTAAGTACGTTTACTATAGAATTTAGCTGTTGGTAGAGGCAGACAATAAAACACACAAATACCGTTGTTTACAGTTCAAACTTAAAATAGCATTGAGTTACATGGTCGATAATAATGCGACTGCAGTCGGGGGCCCGACTCTGGGTCGGGGGACTCTAGGTCGGGGGACTGTAGGTCGGCGGCTGCAAACAAGGGTGGACTCTAGGTCGGGAGATCCCCACAGGGTGGACTCTAGGTCGGGAGCCTGTGATGATGATCAGGGCCCGTGATGTGATCCGCTGGATTATTTTTGACACCATCCCTTACAGCTGATTCCAACGCTGCTGAGGCTCGCTCCAAGATCAAAGAGATGGCTTCCACAACAACAACCAGCAAGCACCGGATCTACTGTGCTGTGACTGGACCCCTCCCTGCAGAGACTCTCCCTTCCCTCTTCAGAAGACACCTTAAGGAAGTCAGCTCAACGGGCCAGAAGGAAACTCAACCCACGCCCCCGTGCTCCCCTCACCATTGCAGACCTTCACATTGAACCAGAAGACTGCCGGACCCTGAGACAAGCAGACATGCTCCTCTACGACAACGCTTCGGATCAGAGGAGGGTGATCGTCCTTGCCACCAGTGACAACCTCAACATCCTAGCAGAGAGCTCCAGCTGGTACCTTCAAGTCCTCCCCCCACCTCTTCTATCAGATCCTTATCCTCCCTCACAGATGACAGATCCTGGTGCCTACCGACCGCCTACATACTCCTTACCAACAAGGACTCCGCCATTTACCTGGAGGCTTTCCAATCTCTTGCTGCTAACTGCCCCATCCTGGCTCCACAATTGATGATGATGGACTTAACTTCGAGCAGGCACTCAGATCCTCCCTCTCCTCCACCTTTCCCTCTGCACTCGTCGACGGATGCCACTTCCACTTCTGCCAGGCGGTCCTAAGGAACCTCTACAGCCTCGGCTACAAGACGGAGTACAAGACTGTCACGACAAACCCTGTCACCGTATTCAAGGAGCACTCCCTCGTCTACACCTGGGTCCGCAGACTGATGATGCAACAACTTCTTCTCCTTCAACAAGACCATCTACAACTTTCTCTCAGCAGTGCAGTTGGAGCAGTCCTCAACGGAGGGAAAGATCACTTCTTACCTCCTCCTGCCAGAAAGGAGAGATGGGTTGGAAAGGATGCTGCTATGAAGAGGATCGTCGGCCTCACCTGTTCCGAATAATGCATCCAAAAAGTGTTAGTGAGGGTAAAGAAAAGTGCGTAATCAGTTTTTTCGTACGTTAAGTGCGTGGTGTTTTAAAAGTACGTTAAGTACGTACGAACCAACTATGCAGTCATGTGTCTTCAGGAGTTCGTTGCTTCTTTTCATTTAAAGATTTTGCCACAATTTAAGCTCTAATTGAGGGACCATAACGTATCGAAGCAAATTTCGTTCGATTGTAATTCTCTTTTATTAAATCCTATTCAATATGAATTTTGTCGAATTCTAAAATTACTGTAGAACGTGCCGACAAAATAGAGATAGTGCTGGCTTGACCACATAATTTCTCTTCCACGTGCACTGTGCAGTGTGATCCATTTAGTCTGGTTATTCAATATTCATTTAGCTAGGTAATTCAACAGTAAGATCTAAATTCTAAACCATATTTTAGGATCAAATGATTAAGGATACTTTGGGGGGGGGGGGTGGGGGGGTATCGTAAATATTACTCGACCTGAGACAGCGATTGACCGATAGGAAAACATAATGCTGACAGTCGAATCTAAAAATTTTTTAAACGAATTTGAATGTCTTGTGGTCAAAAGCTGAACTACAGATGAGTCAGATAAGTATAGAAAATTAGCAGTGTCGCAAGGAATGTCAACTGTTAGTTTTACTTCTTTCTTTATATGCCATAAATTGCTCTTGTGGCGTAAACACGGTTGTGAAAGCTACAGTTTTACGCCATTTATAAAAATTAAATTCCTTGTAGAGTTCCGTAGAAACAGCAGTAGTGGGAAAGTTTAAAAACTTCCTGGGTGGCGACCGTGCTAATATAACTCGGCTCAAAGACTCTCGTTTTATTATTTACAAGTTCGTTAACACTTCTGATCATATAACTCGGTTTCAGGGACCAGTTCGTCAATATTGTAGCGACATAATACCATCTCAATTTTCAGCGCCTGAGCAGTTGCTGGCTGATATATTCATATGGCTGGGTTGTGGCAAGGTATTAATGATTAGAGGCCAAATCTGATTTACAGTTTTACATATAATTTGTACAGCATGGGAATGTAAAGGTTGCACTTAAGATTGAAGAATTACGTACTGAATCTGCTACTGTTTATATTTAGACCGCACTATGTTCTCGGACACAGTGCAATATAGACAAACCATCTGCATGCTATTTCATGCTCCTTAGATCAGTTGAATTCCTCATTATGCGGATAATTTGACGTCGTTATTCGACTCCCACACACATGACAATTCATTTGAAGCCCTCAATCGGTCTCACGAGTGTATTACAAATATTGATCGAGCCTTTTTCGCAGTTGTTGCCTTTCACACCACGTCCTCAAAGTTTGTGGTCGAATCAAAATTTGCAGTCTGGCTGGAGATTCCATCTCAAAAGTAATTTCATGTTCTGTGTAAACTTGAGGTTGCCACTGGTGTTGTGCAGTTGTTTTTTTAATTGTTTAAATCAATTTACCTATTTCGTAGTTCATAATCAATGCTGTCATAAAATCAATGTTTCATAAAAACACAAGGAAGCGCATATTTTCAAAAGTATCAGAAAGCTCTATGATTGGATTTTTAAATGAACATACATGATTTACGAATTTCGACATTAAATCAATCAAAAAGTTGCCGATAGTACAACTTTATTTCTCCTCCACACAGCCAATGACAATCATGTTGAGGTCGTCAGTCGTTAACCTTTCAAACTGACTAGACGCAAGTCACAAAAAACATAACTGTTTTAAATTGTTCAAGTAGTTACCGCGGATTGCGGAAGCTGTTGTCCTCGACAAGTTAAGATTAAGCGAGTCTTGGGTACGTGTATTACGCTGTATCACAGGACAGGAATTTAGAAAATTTACAGTAGTTGGAGCTCAAGTTAAAACGCTTCACCAGATTGATCATGCCATGGCTCATTATAGTAATTATATCTCAGTGTCATGTCGTTCAATGACCACGTCTCGGACGAAATCGAGTAATTTGTTTCCTTTTACCAGCATTTCCAGTATCACCAGTCGATACAATATAACCACACATTTTATAATTTTCGGCGAATTTCTCGCAAAACTACAGCAAAGTTGTAAGTGTCTAGACGTTGTTAAGTGGAGACCGATTAAGTAGAGAGCAGTTCGGAGCGAACAAGCGATCTCTGCCGAGTTGAGATAGTCATTCTTGTAGCATTACAAGGCATTACATGACAGAAATACCGACTGTTGTTTATGAGTCCTGATTCTGTTTCGTAACTCGCCTGGTCTTGAAGATTCTGTTTCGTAACTCGCCTGGTCTTGAAGATGCTAATGTCGAAAGGTAGAGTTTACAAATTTACAAATGTGCTATTGGCGGTTTTCTATACATACATCTCGTTTTGAATTTAGTCTCATTGTTTTTTGGTGTCATGAATCATGAGCCTTTTTCTAAAAACGTTAAAGTTGAAATACTTGAGAAGACACGTTACCTCCAATGAAATTATCTAGAAAGACCAACATAAAATAGAAGTTATGCCGAGCCACGATTGAATCTGTTCATGCATCACTGCTGATTTGATGAAATAAGACATGGCTCGCTCCCCCCACCTACTGATTGGAACTCACATAGAAATGCAATGTTCCCCAATACTCCCCTATTGGTACCACATCTTCACCGTTCCGGAAAATGTTCCACAGAAATTTGATTGGCAGCCGGGGCCGGCGCGGGGACCCATATGACCATGCGTACAATACTGCTACTTTAAATGCTCGTATTATGGTCCCTTCCGAACAACCGGAATTCTAATCAGTTCAGTCTTAAGGTCCTATATTGTTGACGAAAGGTCCGAAATTGTTGGTCTGGTGCCTCCACTGGTTTGTGAGTGTAGTCACGTGACGATGGCGATTGTACTATATCTTGGCTTCATTGTTTGCGCTTAACTCGTTTGTTGATTAAGTTCGCCCCTGGTATGACTAATAAACTTGATCTTATTCGAGCTCTCATAAATCCAGCATTTTTAATTGTTGTGGAATAAAACATGTCCTAGTATCGAATATGATTAGCTTCGTAGGGCGATAAACATTGGACATTTTACATAGGACGTCTTACAGTTTTTCCAATTTTATAATTTTTGACACGAAATGGGCATGCGATGGACCTTTCGTAGTTGGTCACATCTTTCGTTCAGGCGAAACCAACAAATCACGATACCAAAATTATAAAGTATCTTTCAGTTGTAGTAACTTAAATGTAAACGAAGAACTAGAAAGAAGATGAACTCTGATGGAGCCCGTCTCACTGACGACAGCGTACTTCTCAACAAGTGAGCCCCAGAACTCTCCCATATGGACCGTCTTCCCGAGTACCGTCATCGCGAGTTGGGGGGTCATCTTCAACATCTTCTCCCTCTCCTACTTCGTCAATAGGAAACGTGAATCTTTGGGTAAGTTGACAGCTTTCGTGATTTTCGATATTTGAAAATTTTCAACTGATAGACTGTTAGACAAAATTAAATACTTGGCGTCCCTAAACAGCACATAATTCCAGGAAACAAGCTGCTGATCCTGCTGAACATTCTAGACCTCCTTGTATGTGTCCTCGCTGTGGTGATGTTAGGGATGATGGTCAAGTACTGGAGAATCTCCGAGTGGGTCCACGAGACGGTCCAAATGTTGTACTTTGTCTTCCTTGAAGCGACCGGGTTCGCCACTTGTCTTCTCTCCTCCGCCAGATGTATCAGTCTCTGTTGGCCGTTCTACAACGTGAAGGGCCACTACATCGCCTTCTCCGCTGTCCTTGTCCTCTCCTACACCCTTTCTCGGGAGATGGTCATGGCTCGGATCGTGGACAGGGAGACTTACTACCTGAAGGGTCTATCAAAGATTCACATGGGAATCTTGCAGAGTGAGATCGGTCTGATGATCCTTGTCGTCCTGCTAACCAACATCTGTAGCATCCTGAAGTTGCGGTTCAAACCCAACAAGACGGCACAGTCGAGCCGGAACAACATCCAGGCAACCACCACGGTGGCAATCCTGTCTGTCTTCTACTGTTTTCTTCACGGTTGTTACCTGGTCACGGGAATCCTATACTTCTTCTGCGGACATGACCTGAACAACGGGAGTTGGCTCCTCTACTTCGGGATCTTCTACGCAGCTCCTCTTAACAGCGCTATCAACCCCCTGATTTACATGCTCAGGAAGAGGGACATGAAAAGGTATCTGAAAGGATTCACAAGGAGCACCCTCCGATCCATGTCCAGCAGTAGGAAGATTTCTGAGGAGAAACAGAACGTTGAGCGCCTGATGGTTATTCTGGAAAAGCGACTGACGTTTCACCGAGGAGATCAATTACAGAGTTAAATCGTCACCAGCGGGGTCTAGAAAAAGAAAGGAACGGTTAAATCTGCTACTTGGCATATTCAAGCTATGTCTATCAGCTATCTTTGTTCTTTGTGTTCAGCGACAATGATAAAGAAGATAGGCATTTGTCGTTCACAAAAGAATTGTACCAACTCTTTTCCTTAAACTCAATCAACCTGTAGCAAAGGAATCGTAAAGAAATATGAAAAAGTGGAAAATATTACAGAACGATGACTTGTTTCAACTGTACTCCGATTAAAAACGAGGTCGCTTCTCAATAAACTATCAATAGGTTCTTTAGAACAATGCTAACTTCGTATCAAACGTATTAAATGAATTTATTTCGCAAACAGACATTTTTCTCGAGACGGCCGTATTTAAGGATAAATATGGAGACACGAAGTCACATGCACGCGACGAATGATTCAATTTCGCGACAATGTGGTTTTTTGCAACACGTGCTTAGATTAAAGCTTGCAGTTATTAAGAGGGTACGACCAGATCTGCAGAAACGTCACAAATCCCATAACAACAAGAGCCGTTTGAAATCTCTCTGACACAAAACCCGAGCCCTTCCCTCATATATCGGCAGATCGACTTGTTATTCGACCTATGATGTTTTAAATTATTTTTTAAAAAAACCTTGACATTTGGCGCTAACACGTGTTACCGAATTCTTGACGAATTTTTCACCGTACTTAACTGCCTTAAATCCCATAGCTGAAGTTTTAAACCGCCGTATAATTCCCGTATCTTTTCAGAGCTCCTAATACGTCGTATTTTTTGACGTAAATTTTCTGAATATATCAGCCTTGCTCTAGAAAACGCCTTTAAAGGAAGAATAGCGAACTTGTAAAATAAGCGTTAATGAATGCTAATTTTACACGTTCGCCATTTTATTTTCTCGTCATTTAAACATGAAAATGCTGTAATTCTATCATTAATGTTCCCCCCTGGAGATTAACGATTATTCTGTCCCACATTTGTAAAAGTAATGGAGATTGGCGGGGTTACTTTATCGTTCACTTCAGACAGCTGACCGCACGAGTGTGTCTGCGGGCAATACGAATATCTTCTCTTACTAAAATGCCATCTTAGATACCTAAGTAATCAGTTAACTTTTTTGATTGTAACAATCGAGAATAACTTAGAGAAATTGCTCATTTTTAAATTATTTGAATTATTTTCAAGAAATTTTGAATTTGAGTCTAAATTTGGTGAAAGGTGATTTTACTGAACTTACAAACATTTTTCGTGGTCGTTCGCGTTAAATGTTAAAGCTTGCTAGTCTGAATTGTAACTTTATTCTTTTGTGGCTGATTAACCCGATTTTATCTTCTTAACAAAATCTCATTTGGTGTCAAATTCTCGTCAAATCCGAAGGAAGGTCAGAGTGTTTCAAATAAACCGTATCAGTCAATTATTGTAGGCTATAATTCTGGTTCCCTAATCCCCCTCCCAAACCCCAATCTCCCTCGCACCAATGAAAGAAAATTCTAGAAGAACTCACGTGCTTATCATTCTGAGCCCTGATTGTGTAAGTACAGACGATGTTGTGAGGATAATCAGCATTATTGAGACCGAACATAGGACTGGTTATTTCACCGTCAGTATTATCGTACGTCTTGTCGCAGGCTGTGGAGCGATGGGTTAATGTAATAATGTCTAATAGAGATCGTCTAGATTACATAATCGAGTTCTAGATAGAGCTGAGATAGAGGTTGTTGCAACATTCATGATAAGTAGGGAGTTTCCATGACACATCATTCTTCATATCAAACTTAATTAAAGGGGGGGGGGGGCCGGGGGCGGGGGGCAAGGTTACCACTTTTTTTTTGATAATTTGGCCCAAGTCCGGGTGTCATCTAGTCGAGTGGTCAACAAATTTTGACCACGGCCATATTCAAATTTTTTATTTGCTCTTGGGTTATAATTTGGTTTTTGACCATGGCCATGGCAAAATTACATATTTCCCAAAGTCAAATGGTGGACACAAAATTAGACTATGAAATTTGACCCTAAATGTCCATTGAGACCATAAATGACTATAGGGAAAATTTCTTGGGGTCAGTTGCCATGGTCAAGTTTTGGCCATGGGGAAAATTCAAGGATGTCATGGTCATGCCGTCATGGTCAGTGCCCTATCCCCCTCCCCTAATTAACATCTACGCGGTTCAATCCACATATTTATGCAACATAAACATGTATTGTCGCAACATCATGTCGCAGTTTGTTACTTTTGCCACTAAAGTGTGAGGTCTCCAAGACAAAACCGATGGTATTTATATTCATTGCGGTCCGAATATTGTCTCTTTCAAAACCAAAGTCTAGGATAGGCCCTCAGGTTTGCTTCCTAAAACATAAGTAATATTGGCAAAAAGAAACTATTGACGTCACTTTTAATAGCTAATGGGCCAAAAAGCTACTAACGCTGAAGAGCAGCTAAAGGTTCACTTAAGAACCGCTAAGGAAACGGCTAAGGACCAGTTGAAAACCGGCTAAAAACCGTCTAAAACTGCACACATGTCCTGTGGGATGTTTCATGTTGAATATTTATTTTAACCAGCTAATTACTGCTAAGGAGGCGGCTTAAAACCATTTACTATGACGGATCATGATATCACTTTTATTTCTTAGGTTGTTCTAAGCCGGTTCTAAGTCCATGGTAAATAATATCTTTACATGCCACGAAGCATGTATGTCGTGCGGGTCTAAGCCGGTTTTTTGCGGCCGCTATACGTTTCTAAGCCGTTCCACAACAGATTTTTTCGCGGTGGAAGTTGTTTAATCTAGATCACCCTCTTTCATAATCTCACGCCATATTAGACAAACACCGCTCTGTAGTTACTTTGCTAATTTAATTTAACGAAGGATGTTGAATTTATCAAGTTCTACGCAATCATAATTCGGATTTAGGGCATTAATATGAGCATTGTTTGACAAAGATTTCAGAGGAAATTGCAGCACCTCAGTTTAAAATCCTGAAGATAAATTAGAAGAAGTGGTCGTGATATTACTGAATTAATTTTGAAGTGAAACTTCAAGAGACATTACGTACTTTGACAGGCAATGTTGGAATGCGAGATAGTTCCAGCGGTAGTGCACCTCACATCGCCATTATAGGGGTCGTAGTACCCTGGATCACATAGCAACTGTAAAGGAGTTCCGATAGGGAGGATCTCTTGGGAGACGCGACCGTGGGAAACTTCTGGGATCACACACTTCTCAACTGAAGATGTCGGGTTGTGGGGGGTGTCAATTTGTGAGGTTAAAAATGTCACGTAAAAAGCAAAATTTATGTGCTTTTTACAAAGTCAACACTGTTAGTTTGTCGATTTAAAATTGTCATCACACACACAATAGCAAGCTTGACGTACCCGGAAGACAGGAGAAAGGCTGGTTTACAGAGAAAGTGTCGTCCTGAACACATCTGATAGGGGCAGCAGTGTAGGGGTTAAAGTAACTAGGTTTACACTGGATATCTAGCTGGTCTCCTTGGTAGAGGACCACGTCCCTTATGTAGCCGTACCCAATCTCCGGTAGATTACACGTGATACCTGTAATGCAGGTAATTAGGGGAGGGGGTGGGGTATCAGGGCTTAGGTGAACAGCGTGCTTCGGAGTAAAGTATTTTGAGGGACAATATAATAAGGGAAGGTATAAGGGATGATATAAGGGCCGATATATGGGAAGATATAAGAGACGATATAACGGATGATAAAATAGACGATATAATGGATAATATAAGCTGGGATATGAGGGATGATATGAGGGGCGTATATTCAATAGATACAATGTTAATACTCAAACCTACTATATCAGAGACGATATGAGGGACGATCACACAAAAGAAACAAGTAGATACTCACGACTACACCCGAACTCAGGAGGATAGAAGGGCTGCTTCATCCCCCCGACAACACAAAAGACACGGCCGTCAGCAGGAGTTGGCCTGTAGCCGGTATCACAGGCCAGTGTGGCATACTGTCCGGGTGCTACAGTAGTTAGGGACAGAGATCCGTGTGCTATTTCAGGGAGGTCGGTACAGTTCCGAGCTGGGGATAGTGACGAGTTAGTCAGGAGAATTGGAGACCGGGATACTTGTTTTTAATCTATTTCTGGGTCTGGGTATATTTGTATCTGAACATGTTAACTTGCATCTTGTACTGCATAACTCGCACTATTCCACTTTACATACCATCAATACATTCCATATCAGAAAGAGGAGGGTCGAACACGGTTGTGTGTATACACTTTGGCATGATGTGGGAAGTGATGGCTTTTCCAGCAACACATTGAATTGTCAAGACACTGTCTGGTGTGATCTGATGGAGGGGGGAATTTGACTAACTTTTTATATCAGAAATCTTCACGTCTTTCTACTTTCTGGGTGAAAATGTAAGGTTTTTACAGTTTTCTTCGTTTTCTTCAAGTACTATTATTTTGCTGATCTAGGATCCAGGAATACTAGAACGGTTTAAAAATAGGCAACTTACAGGGTTGGGCCCGGTAATATTCCCATTCTTGATGGACTGAGGCACGCAAGGTAGAGGTTTACATTGCGGTAGTTTAGAGTTGGGGTTGTACACAGTCCCGGTTATACACGTGAATTCTTCCTCACAGTCTTCCTTATACCTGGAAGAGTGTCGAGTGATGGGGTCAACATTAGGGCAGGATCGGGGCAAGATTGGAGTAAGGCTGGGGAAGGGCCGGGGCTAGGATTGGGACAAGCTGCACGGTCGCGGTGCGTCTGGGCAAAAATCAGTCAGTTTCACAGTTCGTTTCCAGAAGTAAGTTCCAATTTTATGTTCTGCTGACTCGATATACTCCACAACCACCAAACCGACTATTTGAGATCGTCAATAATCCTGATCTAGTTCCAGCTCACATGACGTTGACTTGAAAGTTTCAATTTTAAAAGTGGTCGAGACATTCAATTTCAATATAAATTCTCGTGCCGACAGTAAGACGTAAGTCGATTATCGGAATGAAGTGGTAGCATTCAGTTTGAAGAGTAGTTAAAGAGATGTCGTTGTTAAAATGAAAACTGTAAGAAAAGGCAACCGCTTCAATCGAGTTTACAGGATCTTAAAGTAACTTAATGGGCACCAAACACACATTAAAATATAAATAACAGTTGATTTTAGGAATGCGATCACACTGTAACCTTACTTAGTTCCCAGGTTTTGAGTTTTTAAATTTTTATACAAAGTAAAATTTCACAAACCAACGTGAAAGTTATTGCAACCTTGAACTTCGCTATTAAAAGACAGCTGAGAAAGTTTTTGAGGTCATGAAATTATTTGAATGGATTTTATTCCGAAAGGAGTTTGTTTTATTTCCTATTCAATGAAATATCAAAGTAAGTAGTATAACACCTACCCTGTATCGCACTTGATAACAACAGTATCTCCAGGTCTGATAGGAGACTTGATACTACCATGTTCAAAGCTTTCAGGTACAACGCAGTCAGTAGCTGAGGAGAATATGGTGAGACTACGGGAAACTGATTTGTTGACTCCTTGTTTAGATGAAATAAAGTAAAAAATTGTATATGTATTATGTAGGTATCAAATACTGCACGTTGTATGCCCCTGTTATGTCGTTCATGTGGCTATTATACAAGGTGGGTAAAAAGCCTCTGATTACATTTTTCTTAATAACTCCCTTTCCGATAATAAATATCTTTGGTTGAAACTTTCAGGGATATCCAGTTAATACGGCATTAAAAGAAAAAGTTGGAAATCAGAAAACAGAAAATCTTTAGATCCTCTCACTTCCACATTGAGGCAGTGTCTGAGGCTCGTAAATCTCGTAGGAAACACAGGTAAAGGTATTGATGGGAGGAGTGACGTAACCAGTTCCGCAGTTCAGTTCCAGGGTACTCCCGGGGATGATAACGTCCAGGGTGGAGACTATCCCGTTTGGGATAACCGGCTTTCCACAGTTCCGCGCTGAAGGTAAATATTAATCGTCTACAGACTACAAAGGGGGTTTGCTTCTGGTCTCTTGGGAAATGTCAACTTAGGTCGACTCTATTAAAACCTTAGAGCAGTCTTGTCTCAATTATTTTAACTGCATTCCAAAGAATTTGCTTTCACGACATTGGGAGTAGAACTATCGCCACCGGTGTCCCGTCTCGCCACAAAACGTAATACGATTAAAACATTAATTGGATATCTATGATATATATATCCTAGATATGGCTGATTGTCAACTTGTCACGCACAATATCGCAGCATTGGGCTGCTCCATCGACATGACAGTAACATTTTACAGTTTATACTTCCTTGGCTCAATTATAAATACGACGCACAAGTTTTAGATATTGTAATTATCAGCACAAAATGTCATGCAAGACGTAAATCACCGTTTCGATACAAATATCGGTATAAAACAAGATTCGATCAATCCACGTCTAGGATAATTTAAAACTCCAGCACCACGTGATCCCTTATTAAGAAACGTTGTCGACACGTTGTTGAAGTCAAGCATCTAGAGGTGCCCCAAGAGACGTTAGCGTTATTTGCGGACGTAGCCACATATCACGGTTTGTAGTGGGCGCCGCGCCACCACAAAAAGCGACTCACCTCTACATCTCGGAAAGAGAGTATTTCCCAACCCGTCAGTGGAGCTCCAGTAGTCCCTGGAGACACAGGAGACTGAGGTGTATCCTGCAGGGTTCTCCAGGGTGTAGTTCCCGTCACAGCTCACTTGGAGGGAGGCACCTGGCTGGAGGACCTGAGTACCGTCGTAGTTGGAGTTCGGGATGATGGGAGCTTGGCAAGGTCGAGCTGGGGTGGTTTGTGGGTTAGGTGGTTAAATATATGCAGCAGGTAATTAGTAAATTGCAGCAGGTCGTGCTTGTTGCAAAGAATGTGAGAATTTGAAGAAATATTTCTGCATTCTAACTCAGCACAAAGTGTAGAAAGGGCGATGGTTTTTTGGAATATTCATTTACCCTCGCATTCCGGCAAAGGATTGATGGAGAATTGGTTTTCTGTGACACATTTGAAAGTCCCGGGGTCTTCGTCGGTGTCAGGGAAGTAGTTTGGCTGTTTGCCATCAGGACAAGATACAGAAAGGATAGTATCAGGTCTAAGTATTCTCGGTCTGATTGTTACCCCAGCTCCGAGATAGGGAGCAATGCAGTTTTGAGCTGATGAATAATTGGTAAGATACTTACTAAGGGCATTTTAATTTTTTACTTAGGGTATTTCAATTCTTAGTTGTTATCAAAATGTAACAGATACTTTATTTCTCAAATGTTCTAAGGATGAAAGTGAAGCAATAAGAAATTAACCATCGCAAGTAGGTAAAGGAGGTCTCCAAATAATGTCAGTGTCGCAAATTGAATCTTGTGTTGAACTGGGAACATAGCCCTCCTTGCAGCTGAACCTGTAGAAAACCAGGGTTTAGGTGTAACACCGTGGATAAGTGATAAATCTTTCCAGATAAGAGAACCTGCGGATGATCGACCTGTTTCCAGAACAAGCGCGTCCGAAAACCGCCAAAAAATTGTTGGATCTTTCTTTATCCCTAAGAACCTAAGGTTAAATGAAAATACCTTAGTCTGGCGTTGTGAGTGTACTCGTATTGAATCTGTGTCCCAGGCATGTTGTCCGGTCTAGAGACGATACCGTTCTCGATAGAGTTGGGAGTCAAGATACACGGCTTTTCTGGGGAGATGTGGTATTGAGCTTACACGATAGAGTTGGGAGTCAAGATACACGGCTTTTCTGGGGAGATGTGGTATTGAGTTTACATAAATGTTCGGTAACGAGACATTGCTCTAAAAGTAAAGCCAGGAAGAAGAAACAATGTTAACGGTAGGATAAAACAGACTCACCAACACACTTGACGGTACTGATGTCAGGTTGGAACACTTCCCCAGATTTACACGTGATAGCAGTAGCCCCGGTAGTCAGTCTGTAGTACTGGTCACATTCCACCAGGAGCTCGTCGTCAACCGCCACCGGGCCCGTATTGCGGAACCTTGCTCGGTTTATTGCGGGTAACGGACAGGGAACAGCTGAAGAGGGGGATTTGTGAGTACAGCAGAGAAAGTTTAATTTAGGTTTAGACGTGAAGTTACCGAAATATTTCGCTTTATTTTTCTAGGTATCTGATTTTCTGAAGCACAGTTTTAGAAAATGTGGAGCAATTCCATGAAATGTGGAACTTTTTGTGAAAGTTCAGTTCCAGAAAATGTAAAACAAATAAAAAAACGTGAAACAGTAACAGGAAATGTGGAAGAATTGAGTAAATGTGGAGCTGTCTTAGAAAATGTGGAACTGTTCCAGAAACCGTGTAACTGTTGTAGGAAATGTAAAATTTCATTTCCAGAAAATGTGGAAGAGTTTTAGAAAATGTGGAACAGTTTTGGAAAATGAAGAACTATCCCAGGAAATGTGGAACAAGTTGCACATTGTGTCGGTCTCCTTGGATACTGCCTGCACTTCCTGCTTCTACACCTCCCCAGGCGTCAGTAAAGTTTGTCGACAAGATTCCTGAGGACTAATTCAGCTGACTGCTACTTCCTCCTACGTCACACCCAGTTAACTAACCTTTACAGCCCTGTGGCGAGGCTGGATCGTACTCCGACTTTGTCACACATTTTACCACTTCGCTCGGATCTTTCTTGACGTAGCCCGTGTTGCACGATATCGTTATTTGTTGTCCTGTAATTGTTGCTATAAATAGTAAATAGCAAAGTGGATAAGCATTTTGAACATAGCACTTTGGACAAATAATCAACACAAAAAAGTTCAATGATTGCATGCAGAACAATTTAATTTATGATAAAATGCATTCTGAAAGAAACCTGTTTTGAGGACGCCTGGTCCTGATATATAGCCATTTGGTATCAGATCGTCGTCTTTCACACAGTTTTCTGTAGACAAGATAATGTTAGTTTGGGATGTTCTCTGGTACAACAACGATCATAGAACTCAATCATCAATTTCCGAGCAAACTTCCTTTAAAATGTAATTTCGTTCCTCAGTTAGACGCTAATCAACACCTAATAGCAACTATCACCTAGCGACACCTAGTAACACCTAGTAACACCTAGTAACACCTTATAACACCTAGTAACACCTAGTAACACCTAGTAACACCTAGTTACACCTAGTAACACCTAGTAACACCTTGTAACACCTTGTAACACCTAGTAACACCTAGTAACACCTAGTAACACCTTATAACACCTGGTTACACGACAGAGTTACTAACCTCTACACACGGGGAGGTGAGGGGTAGAGAACTGGTTACTAGTAACGCATAGTAACGGAGCCGTGTCGTTCCTAGAGAATCCCGCGTTGCACGTGTAGATTACCTCCTCCCCAGGCTGTACCTCAGTAACAGTGGGGTTTGTAAAACCGTTCTCGATCAGGTCGTTAATAGGGCAGGGTTGAGCTGAGGGGAGAGAAGTGTTAAGGAAAGGTAGAAAAATAGAGAAAATGTTGATAGCTGGATAAAATCTAAGAAGTATTCTCCCAGAGATGGTGGACAGTTATTACAGAACGTGGCGTTTAATACCCGTAACCCTTAGGAGTCAAGCCCTTTGTGTCACCTCTAACTTTGATAATCTGATGACAAACAATAATTTGCTTGACAAGCTCTATAACTTTAGAATATACAGCTACAGTACAGTTTGTACCAACAACAATGTGGGGGACAATGTAATTTGGACATGAGCACTTTACCTTAGTGCTTGGTGTCGTGTAATTTACTAATAGTACTGTAGCGGATGTTAGAGTCTAGATCTGGGTAATTATAAAATAGGGTACATGAGCACAATACGTATAGAGATTAGAGAGGTTAGTCTAGGACACAGTGTGTCTTGGTACATTTCCTGCTTTTACACAGGGTATTATACACCAACACAGCCTTCACCTACACTGGCTATATACTGCTAGCTATACTACTAGCCACACTGCTAGCTACACTGCTAGCTACACTGCTAGCTATACTTATAGCTACACTGCTAGCTACATTTCTAGCTACACTGTTATAGTACTTTAGAGTCAAGAAGGTGCAGGTGGCTGCTTGAATTAACATCAGAGAGATCAATTAGTTTCCATATTCACGCACCAGTGCTGGCACTTACCGGGTGTCGAAGTGGGATCTACAATAACTGTACCGCTTACATGTACACACTACACATGCACACACATACTGTCATTAATTAGCAAATTAGGATCATTAATTCTAGATAATAAGATAATGTTGCAAGTAACATATGCACAAAATAATTCCAATCCTGCCCCTAGCACGAGTAGTGACACAAAGTCAGAATACTCAATGAAAATGTCACAACAATGTAATATCTCATTGTCACATCTACTTACTTACTTACTTTGGGTTATCTTATGCTGCCGGATATTTCCTTCTTTAGAGTATCTTATTTATAAAGTTATAACTGGTCAGCGATCCTTACCCTTACTTTCCAGAAAACCCGAGTTGTGTCAACCACAACTTTTACTGTGTATATAGATTACACGTTCTAAAATTAGGTTGCCGCATAATTTTTACATTGCAACGCGTTTTACGACTTATAAGCAGATCTTTTTCTCATGAACAGTTCAAATTCATTGCTCCGGTTCCTGGAAGGTCCTTGCACCAAGCTGCTAATTTACGATCTAAACCACTGTTGAAGTTTAGCTTGGCGTTAAACCGTGGCCATACCAACTTTAATTAAATTTTACGAGAATGTGAGATATTCTAAAGTCATCAGTCAGCTTCCATAGGACCCTTCCCTTGTTCGTGATTTGTTTGCGTTAGGTTAGAAGATCGCCACTAAGCTGGAAACAGATAATACATTAACTGTTACACCCCATTCTTTACATTTTATTTAGTCTCAAGGCCGTGCTATTCAGAAAGAAGGGTATGATACGGCTTTTTAAACAGCTTATTAGTTGCAATAGAAACCCAGACCTATAAGCTAAGTGACAGTGACACCATTCAGAGAAAAAGTTAAAGTTGCATTTTTACCCGCGAAAGCTACAACGACCCGACACAAAGTGTCTAATTACACTAAGTTTTAGTTGGGAGCGTTAAGGACACGAGGCAGCAGAATTAAAAGTCTGAACATCAGTCTTTTTTATCTGACTTACAATATCAGCACGCAGCCAGATTTCTCTTCTGCCTCCCCAATTTTGTGGCCTCAGAAATCTCGCGATCTAACCAAGTAAGCTTGGTCCTTGACACGATACAAGTTTTGTGGTTTCCAAATTTGTTTCAAACACAAACTCAACCAGCTCCTCTACAAAAACTTGCACGGTGCACGTCAGGACGTGTAGGAACGTGTCAGCTGTGTTGGCTCACCGACATTTTTGGGAACGCTAAGTGGCCCTCTTCAGCACAGCTGTTCCAGCCAAATCAGACTCAAAACTACATAAATGTATGGACTCTTGAAAATTCTTCTCGATTATCCCTCGATCTTATATTATAGACCCACCGCATTTTCTTTACGCTACTTATTATCTACTCAGTCGTTTATCAGACATTACGATTATCAACCCGAAGCGAGAGAATCCTACATACCAGATTACTGTCAGTCCAGCAATAAGCTGTACGCAAAGTGAGGCATATAGTCTCTGCTTGCAAGCTAATCTCAATCAGACATCACCATGAGCCACACCGTCTTCAGAACACAGTTCATCTTGAACATAATACAAACAATTAGACATATTAGATCTTCTCTCGCATCCTCTCTCTACATCTATATAGCTACTACTTTACGTTCTCTCTTCATAGCGTACAGGATTCTTCACAATGTTTTTCTTCTCCTGACGCTTGGTGTTTATAATCGCTGTTCTTATCCTGACTGCTCCTTCATAAACAATTAGACAGACAGGTCTTACTCTCACAGCTAATCACGCGGTTTTCTCTCATTAGCCCGTAGTTTCAGCTAACTTTTCTCCTCTAATAGTTGTTGTTTAGATGGTCCAACAGATCGTCCGCAATCAGCTTGATTTGCTGGTCTTTGTTTGCAGTAAGTTTGTTACCTATATACCTATATGATCTTAGTCAAGAGTGTTTGACTGATCCGCTAAGTTGGCACAGCAGGGGGCAGCCAATGTGTACAACTCTCAGTAACTTGTTCTAATTACTAATGACAATATTCAGACAATACATGTACTGTACAGTAACTTTAGAATTTACCACTTAGTAAAAGTTTCGACCGATTGACAGCTCACTTGGATTTATTCCATCGCAGATTTATAAAGGGCCAACCTTCTGTGACGTAGACTAGATGGTAGTTCGGTTAGTCGGGCCGTGTTTAGCCGAGATAATCATATGATGATAATCGATCGTGTGCGTGTGTGTGTGTCGTGGTCAATAACATCAGAGCACACTCTTACTTATCGGTCAATAGAGCATGGCTTGTCCACATTTGTGTATTACCTCCCTGCTTTCCTTTCGTACCTATTCTCTGTATTTATTTTATCTTTTTAACTGTTTCTTTTCTTTGGCTTGTTTAATTCGGGTTTGCCAGTACAGGAATAAATAGGATTATATACTACTTTAAGACCAATGTAGTACAATGTCTAATATCACAGACTATGGAGTACTGAAAGACCAATGTCATACAATGTATAATATCACAGACTACAGACTACTGTAAGACCAACGTCATACAATGTCTAATATCACAGACTACAGACTACTGTAAGACCAATGTCATACAATGTATAATATCACAGACTACTGAAAGACCAATGTCACACAATGTCTAATATCACAGACTACTGACTACTGAAAGACCAATGTAATACAATGTATAATATCACAGACTACTGACTACTGTAAGACCAATGTAATACAATGTCTAATATCACAGACTACAGAGTACTGTAAGACCAATGTAATACAATGTCTAATATCACAGACTACAGAGTACTGTAAGACCAATGTAATACAATGTATATTGTATAATATCACAGACTACAGACTACTGTAAGACCAATGTCATACAATGTCTAATATCACAGACTACAGACTACAGAAAGACCAATGTAATACAATGTCTCATATCTGAGAAGTAGACTCATTAATACTGCAATCAGTTCCTGGACACTACCCTACCTTGAATTCTATATCATAATAAGCTTTAATAAACTTCAACAAGATGTCGTAGACCAATAGGATAATAAGATAATAATACCTACCCAATATTGAATATTGCTCGGTTTAATTTTCTCTGGCGCCACAGTACAATTCTATGAGTAGAGAGTACCTCAGGTGCTGTTGGTCAACTTGCTCTTCTAAATAGTACTTGTTCTTCTAAATAATACTTGCTCTTCTAAATAATACTTGTTCGTCTGTCTTGCAGAATTTTCGGTTTTTCACATTCAGTGCAACATCCGTACCGAGATTAGATGCAGCTAAAATTAATTAAAAATAGGTCAGCATTTCCTTTCCACGTTTTATTTAGGTAGTTAAATATTCTCCAGCACCAATTACCGCAATGCAGAAAAATTTATTCGTCAACAAAAATGTGAATGCCAAGCTGTTCAGACTAATCAGATTACGGAGAGATAATCATTGCTAATCACAGTAAATGATCAGTCAAGTGGGCTATAATTATCCGAGATTTCCCGCTAGAAATGACTCGGCGGCAATCCCAATTAATTATTTATATCCCAACAGTATTAACGACATTACTTTAAAGTTAAGTCAGTCCTCTCTCAACTACAGCTCAACTCCCAATCTTGATCTTAGCTTGTAAGCTGTGTGGTACTCGACTGATAAATGTGACAGTAACTTAATGCTAATATTATTTTCATCGTTTCTAACTGAAGTTACAGTGTAATTGTCGTTATTAACTACTTTTTCTGCTGCAAACGTTGTTTGCGAGTTTCTCTAACTTTTCGTTCTTCATGCATAAAGCATAAATAAAGCTGATTCATTACGATAAATCGGAAACTAAAATAGCCTTCATTAATTGCCAATAATCGCACGATGAAATTTATGCAGGTGATCAGTTTTATTGCGCTGCTGTGCTTTGCCAGCTCCCGTTTATCACCCTTTAGACGGACTGTGATGGATAAATAAAAATTAAATAAAATTAAGATAATCCTATTGCTAATACTTAAAGAGAATCGTTATCAGTTCAATACTTCACTTGTCCGATGGCATGACTCCTGATCAAATCTCACTGTCCAACATGGCAAAGAACCACATTTGTGAGTCTGTGCGAGTATTCCTTAAGTCGGCCTTCAGTCAGTTACTTCTTCCTTGCACAAGATTTATGAGCGAGTATTATGCATTATAAGACAGGCACTCTGCAGGATTAAATTTGAACATATTCAAGTCAACCTGTATCTCGGTTGTGACATGGCTAAAATTTAGACACAGAGACTGAGAGATATCTGGATGCAGTATAATTATTTTGGATGTAGCATGTATCTAGCAGTGCCATGCTAGTTGTTCGAAAGCGGTGGCTTTGCTTGAACACTTTGAATGTTTTGTTTTGTTAGTAGCGGCTCCATGTAGGCCTGAACAACGTTGATTCGATTGCTTTGACTAACAAAAATAACCGAAAATTTTGATAAAAGAATGTTTTGAGCATTTTTATAGTCGGTCGGCGGTTACTTTACCATATTTTTTGACAACGGAATATTAAGCGCTTACTAATCAAGTATCAATAACTACGCAATGCGTTGATCAAAAAGATTAATCATTTTTAATCTTCGATTTCATGAACTGAGTGATTTGATTAGTAAACTATGGCAATAGACATTACTTAGTCGCCGAAAAACCACAAACAGATTTATCGCAAAAATTACACAGTGCGTTTGCGTGAATTCGTCAAAGCTGAACAATCGGACGCCTGTTTATTAGCCGCATGACAAATGTCCTGATGTTCGATAGTTTTTCTCGGCTGATCTTCACAGCCGAGATTAGCTTTAAAGCTTCAGAACGATTCATTTAGGCTCATCTAGAAATTTCACCAAGAGAATGTACATTCTAAATAAATAACCTATCCCTCACGGAGAAAGTTTTACATACCAAAACTAACTCGAGTAAAAAGTTCCCTAAAGGATCGGATTTCTTAGTAATACAGAGAAAAGTAACATTCAAATCAGAACTGCTATGAGACTAAATAACGACCCGCTGCTGCTACTACAATAACAATCAAACTAACTTAACTAATTTCCCAGAGTTATGCAACAAGAATTTCGACATGGCCGAGATAGCATACGGTATAGAAGAGCTAGATTATGCGATTGAAGGAGAAGGAGAAGCAGGAAAGGAGGAAGAAGGAGAAGATGGTCACCCATCAATCTCGGATATCATCGGCAAGGGCTATCCCAAAGAGTGGATAGTCCTGATAATAGCAGGGACTATCTTCACCCTGATCATGATGTTCTTCTTCATCCGAGCTCTGCTGATCCACAAGAAGTACTCCACCAAGCACACCATGCAGTTCCTCTGCACGATGGGGATCCTCCTGGTCTACCCGCTCTACGCGCTCATGTACGTCTCCGGGATGATCGTCCCTAGGGCTAACTCCAAGTGTACCTTCATCGCGGAGACCTACGAGTCACTGTCCCTGATGTTCTTCCTGAAGCTGATGTTGACGTACATGGGCGGGAAGAAGAAGGCCGTGAAGAGTCTGACCGGAACTAAAGTTCACCTAAACGCCCCGCCCCTCTGCTGGTTTCCCCTGCCCACGATCAAGTTCTCCAGCACGTTTATCCTGGTGAACGAGCTGTTTGTCCTACAGCTGATCGTGATAGAGCTGGTGATGGGCTACGTGGACCTCCTCATGAACATGGACAAGAGTACCAGCTACCCGGCTGCCCTGGTGGAGGAGAAGTTCTCTCATGTCTTCCATGGAATGTCCCTCGCTTCTCTCGTCATCGCCGTCTACGGACTTTCATCAATCTACCACAGCGCGGAACACGAACTGAAACACTTCAACATCTTCAAGAAGTTCATCAGCTACAAGATTGTGGTGACTCTGGCTAAAGTTCAGGACATCATCTTCACGATTTTGTCAAACAAGGAGGTGTTTGGAGACCTCTCAACCGGGGCATTCACCACTCACCTCCGAGTTCACATGTGGGCGTCCACCTTGACCATTCTAGAATGTACCATCATCTTCCCTATAGCTCTTAAAGCGTTTCCCGATACTGACTACCCTTCGGATTCGCGGAGCCCGGACAAAATGAGACGAGATATTGAAGCGGAAACCATGGTTACCGGAGAGTACGAGAACAGCAAAGTGATAAACGAGGTAAACCACCAGAACTTGAAAGACATGTCCCTCCTACGTTCCGAACTAGACCCAAGTAGGATCAAGACGGTTCTCTTTCTGACAGACTCTCTTCTCTCCACCTTCTCATCTTCCAAGTTCTGCGAGGGTCTGACATGCTCGAAGAAGAGTCTCAGCAGGTTGGTAGATATCCGGAAATACCAATCTGAGATCCAGTTCTGTGATTACGTGATCATCTCAAGTGGGATTAACGACATCTACAAACACCGGACACCTCTGGACGAACTGATCCGGTTCTCCGTCGGGTTCTACGACGAATTTTCCAGAATCTGTCCCCGGACAAAGTTCATCTACATGTCGCTCCTCCAAACCAACACAGAGTGGGTAAACAACCTGACGGACGACTTTAACACCTACATATTCGAACTGTCCCTGAGGTACCCCAACCTCCTCTTCTACGACAACTACCAGCTGGTTAACAGAGAGATACTCCAGGAGGACGGAGTAAACATCAACGAGAGGGCTGTAAAGTTCATTGCCAAGTCTCTGGTCAAGGCGGTTACCAACCTCTCGATTTGCTACAACGATCCGGAGGATCCCTGGCCGCTGCGTCCGAGCTTTGCTAGAAAAGCTCTGGCGTTTAAGTCTGAGACATTCGACCATTGATAGGATAAGACCGAGCTACGCAGTTATCATATTTTCAGAAGGAACTTGAAGAAAGAACTGAGCTTGCATCTCACAGTTACTGCTTTGATCGAAGGATGAGTTTTAGGCTTGGACTTGATCACCCACATGGACTAAACTAACAATAATTCAACTTCCTACACGACGAATAGGACTCTGTTGTATGAAGTTTATTTGATCTGTTACTATATTGTGTAAATTATTGCCACGATATAACGATTTTTGAACTGAGTTTAAAAATTGCTGTGTATCACGTGCACTAAAGAAAGCGTGTACATTATTTGTTAACAGTTTTATGTTGAACTATTGTGTGTCACGAACTGTTGATGAATCAACAACAATGTATTGTTTGTTTAAATATTCTTCCATCAATGTTTATTTCAAAGTTATAAATGATATTTTGTACCTTTTGATTACTAATTTATAAAAGAGTAATCTGAATCTAATCGGCAAATATTTTGTCAGAACTAGAATGTTAAGTAAGACAGACATACATATGGACAGACAGACCTTTTAGTGAACCTTTAGTGAACCTTTAGTGATAGGTTCAGCAGGATCCTACTGGGTCACAACTTCTGTCGAAGGCCACCTTACTGGTCATTAACCAGTAAGGTGGCCTTCGACAGTGGTCAAAGTTACACCGGTTGAGCATTGAGTTTGCAGGCGGACAATCTGGAACTGACTCAAGAAGACTGACAGACATGACAGACAGACAGACAGACAGACAGACAGACAGACAGACAGACAGACAGACAGACAGACAGACAGACAGACAGACAGACAGACAGACAGACAG
>JH153415.1:159904-175719 GCA_000226015.1 Mnemiopsis leidyi
TGGAGTTTGCATTCGCTGTGGTGTAGCCGGTTGTAGGCGGACAATCTGGAACTGACTCAAGAAGACAGACAGACAGACAGACAGACAGACAGACAGACAGACAGACAGACAGACAGACAGACAGACAGACAGACAGACAGACAGACAGACACCCAACCTGCACATTCGGGAAGCTTCCTGCTGTACACGTTGTCCCCGTTATTATTTCTAGTGACACATTGTACAGCGGTGACGGGTGTTTTCACGAAGCCGTTATCACAACGTATCTTTATCTCTGTTCCAGGGCTGATGTTATCTTCTGTGTTCTCGATTCGACCGTTTGAGGGCTCCGCCACCCGCTGCTTCAAACAATCACGAGCTGAAATCAGGTGGATATTTATTGTAGCTAGGAAATGTTTAAGTTTAACTCGAGAAAAGAATCTTTTAATGGCTTTGCATGGGAAAACAGAACAATTATTTAAATAGGAGTTAATGTCCTATACAGCAATATTACTTGGCGATTCTGCAACTGCATTCAAGGAGCAATGGCGCTTATTGCTCGTGACTGTGGGTGGCTGATCAGGAAACCGTCTATTTGCACACAACGGGAATCCAAACTCAAACACTTTTCCACGCAATTATCATGGCAAATCGCTGTATCGGTGCATGGCAAATGTATCGGAGATATGATACTAAGATGCTACTTACGGTTACAAGTAGGAACTTCAGTACTGAAAGTTGCCCCATCATCCCTGGTAAAGAGATCGTCAGCAAAGCACCTGATAGTGACGGACTGAGCGACAGAAAGATCATAGCCGTCGTTACAGTTCACTATAAGACGTTCTAGAGGGGTGATGGGGCTGGAACCTGCGTCTCCGTTAGCAATGGTGGGAGGTGGACAACTCTTCGCTGGAAGAGTGTGGGAGTGATGGTTGAGTTTGACTTCTTGACGTTTTCTTCAAGTCAAAGAGTCAAAGAATCTTTGTTTAAGGATTAAAAGGATGAAAACACGGGGCTGTCTTTAAAAATTATGTTTCGCACCAGTAAAAAAGTTCAGCTTAAACAAATTTTGCAGCTCTCAACCTTGACAAACAGGAGCCGGGGGGTTGTAAGTATTTGCAGCTACACACATCACAGTTTCTTCAGACTGTCGAGATCTGATCTGGTACCTGCTGTGACACCTGACAGTCAAACTGGATCCTGGTTGAATCTCCGATACCGAGTCTGGGTCTGGTACCAGGGTAGCGTTCTTTCTAGAGGCGCTCGGTATGGGACAGGGCTGTAAGGGTTTGGTTTTTTCGATAGAAATTTATAGAAGATTAAAGTGCATCCATTGTCATAAATTATGAAAGTATTACCTATTATTTTTGACTTGGCACAAATCCAGCTGAATCTCTCAAAACAGCTATTCTCACCCGAGGTATACAGGTAGGATCAGGTAACACTGGATCAAACTCAGTAGCACGAACACACTTGATAGAACCACTACCATCTGTAGCACCATCTGCAGCATCTAGAGTAGCATCTAGATCGTACCCTGCATTGCACCTCACTGTCAGAGTGCTGTCCGGGGAGACGGTTTGGCTGGAGGAACCGGTGACTACGCCGTTTGGAACCGAGGGGATTCCACAATCCTTATCTGAAAGTGGAATTATTTTATAAGATATTGGAACGCCAACCTTTACGTATGATGGAACATTTAACACCAGACCGATGAATGTCGGAATCTCGCGAGTCCAAGACTTTAATTGATCGCAAAAAGCAGTCCAATTCAATTTCAATGAAACCAAGAAATATGAAACAAGTCGTACAGTTAAGATATTTCTAAACTCAGGAATGCAGATATTCTCACCGTTACAAGTAGGGAGGGCAGGTTGGTAAGTTCCGTTTGTGATACAGATTGGAATATCAGTATGGGAAGGTTGGTACTGGTCGTCACAAATAACTCTCACTTCCCCGTTCACAGGAATGCTCAGACTCCTTGTGTCCACTCTCCCGTTCACTATTGTCGGGATGGGTGTGCAAGGTGTAGCTGTAGGAGAGTGGAGTTAGGGTTCACATCAGAATTTAGGGAAGTGGAGTAAGGGTTCACATCAGAATTTAGGGAAGTGGAGTTAGGGTTCATATCAGAATTTAAATCGGATTTGTAAATCATCTTCACTAAAGGCTAGGGTATCAAACGTCGCTAAAAGCAAGGTTTGCTGTCATTTGTCAATGTGATGTTAGAAAACGTGAAAACTACTTATGACTTACGATTACAAGTAGGAAGATCTTTGGAAAAGACAGTTCCCGAGACGCACGTGATCCGACTACTATCAGAGATCTCGTAGTTTTCATCACACGTGACGGTCAGAGCTCCTCCAATAGCGATAGGGTCGCTGTTTGTTATGGTCGAGTGCGGTATATCGGGAGTGGGACACGGCACGGCTGAACAGATACGGTTTGTTGGTCAAGTTGTGTAAATAGTTCCAAACATAACATAAAGTTAATTTTGAAGTTTGTAATTGCCATAAGACCTATTTCTCCCATCGCAGTCGCGATTTAACCACGAATAATAGTATGTAACTGAGATATAACTTGCAATGTACAACATGAATTTCTATCGCTAATTGCACTAAAGTGGTATAAGTAAAATGCCCCCATGGAAATGAATAAAAGGTTTGATTATAATTAAATGCAATATTAGGATATTTACAACTTTGTGGGACGGGAAACTTTTGGACGCTCACAAACCCTGACTATCGGCCGTTATTCTTAGTAATGAAGATAATATTAATGATAATAGGTAATCATTATATGTATTATAATGATAGGTCGTAATAATGATACGAACAAATAATAATACGAACATCCAAGAGATTTGATGCTTTTCTTTGTATGGTGACGGCTTTTAAATATCATTATATTAAATCAGGGCATATCTAAATTGACGTCATTACTGCTTTAACGCTCTGAGATAAGTCCAAGGCGGCCTTTTCCCTCCCTATGTTTTTAAGAATACCCCGATATTTTGCAGCCAACAACTGTTTGAAATGTTCTAAATAGTCAACGCTCTCTGATTGTCTCCGGGCATTATACCAACTTCAAGAAAACGTCATTGTTAGTCTTCTACTTGTCGTCCAGAAGAGACCACAATAACGGAGTTTAATTTGCCAAATTTTTGTTCAAAATTATAACCAAATCAGCTAAGTAGACTACTCACTAGACAGTGTCGATTATAGATAAGTATCAAGGAGGGGCAGTTAAGGACGTTCGACTAGTTTTCGCTCCGCTTTAATTCCCGCAAAACAATGTTCAGCAGCTAAAATTAGCTAAAACGTCAGTATCTACCAGATCCTCCTCCCTCAAACTGCAAACTTCCTTTACGGACACCTCCTAAGTTTTTAACAAAAATAGCTGCTTATCAGCGGACACGCTGGCAGGCTGTTCTAATTGCCGAAAGCCCAGCTGAACAGATCCAAAACATGGAATATGGATATCCTATTTTGTTTCGAAAATTAACCTGTCGGCTTGCCGACAGGTTTACAGTCCTTCGAAGAGCTTCTGTGGAGAAATCCGCCACGGCGGCTCTTGTTTCACAGGATCTGGGGATATTTGTACAGCTTCTGACATGCAGTTTAAAGCGGGTTTATAAGTAGCATTCGAGGTGAGCATACTGCATATTTTTAATTTAGGTTATTAAACGCATTTAACTTCATTTCCGTTAATCTTCTCGATAGTAAGTGCAACTTCTCATTGATTTTAAAGAGCATTCACGGTATAGTAATATTTTAGTTGGGTAAATTCTATCTTGCTACCCCTTCATCTGATAGCTTTCTGTTGACTGTTTTCTTGGTAAAGGCAATGCAGGAAATGGATTCTTGCGAAGAAACGTGTCGTTTTCCACGGAAGTCTGGACCCTTCAGGAAAGTCTATACTCTAGAATTCGAACATTGCCCCTAACTCTAAATTCAATGACTATGACAACCACCATCCTTCTCATCAGGTTATCATTTGGGGCAAAGTTCTTTAATACACAACGATTGAATATTGTACCATTTATTCAGAAAATGTCAAACTCACCGTCGCACGTGGGCAGTGTCTGAGGGTTGTAAAGTCTGTCAGTCACACAGCGGTATTCTCCATCGTCAGATATTACGTATCCTTTATTGCACAGAATCTGTATAATACTCGCTGCAAGAAGGTTCGGTTTGAGTAAACAATATATTTGTAGTGGTATAATAGTGACATTAGCCATCAAGTATAAAGCACATAAAGCATCCTTCCTCCACATCTATACATCTGTATAGACAATGCAAACCGCTACAAATAGCGTTAAGTGTGCTTAGTATGTGCACTGCTTAGTATGAGAATGTGTACTGTGTAGCGTCCAGATAGGAGAAAACTAGGACCTGTAGAGGTTACAAAACTAACTGTTTGTTAAATTGCTATCCTATTTTGTTACCCATCTTCTAAAGTTTTTCTTCAATTTAGTAATTAACATTAATAGAATTTGTACTTACTTGGTGGAATTTCACCGTTTTTGTCGATATTACCGTTCCTAAAATTATCCACAGTACAAGCTTGGGCTGAAACGCATTGGAAGGTATCATATGTACGTCTATTATAACAGAATACATACAAATAATGGAGAAATTCTCAATAAATTTACACATTTTCTATTTAAATTAATACAAATTTTATCATGCGATGTTGAATCCCTTATCGACAGTTTCACGTTTGTCTTCATTGTTTCCCTCTAAGTGCACATTGATCGCACAATAACCACAGTATAGTTATTGACTTCCACAACTACAACATACCTTCACACCGAGGTAAAGTTCCGGAAGTTCTCTGTCTCGTCAAGCAGGTAGCTGTCCCCACAGTCAGTTTGTAGCCGTTGTTACACTGCACGGTTATCAGGTCCCCTGATGTGTATCTCTCCTTGGAGTAGTCTCCGTTAGCGATGTTGGGCAGCTCTCCTCGCGTGCAATCGTACCCTGTCGTAGAGAATCGTCAATGGTTATTCAGGAATAGTTGCTGATTGGCTGATGGTTATTCAGGAATAGTTGCTGATAAGTCTAGAGTTTCGGCTAACTATCACCTTATCTGATTTGACTGGTTTGTTTACGAGAACAGGCCCTGATACGAAGATACTACACAACGGCGTTTATGATATTAAACTCACCATAACCGTAGGTATCACAGATGATTAATTGTGAGCTCGCGATGACTTAAATGTGACATGAAGGCGGGTTGTTGAGCTGTGAAATGAACAAAACTAATCCATTAATGAGATGTGGTTTTAGATATATATATATTCAATATCACAAGCAGTCCGATAGACCTTATCATTGAGCTACAATTAACACCACTATCCAGTTTAAAGAACAGACTCTTGTTTGGTTAGTCGAACTAAGTCCCCTGACTAGCAGGATCCTACAACCTACGTTCTACGTTCCCCCGACTAGCAGGATCCTACAACCTACGTTCTACGTTCCCCCGACTAGCAGGATCCTACAACCTACGTTCTACGTTCCCCCGACTAGCAGGATCCTACAACCTACAACCTACTTGAGTAAAAAAGCACACACCTGTGCAGGTCGGAAGATCTCCAGAAGCCTGATTTCCAGCAACACAAAACACATTATCTCCTACTTTCTGGTAGTCAGTGTCACATGCAACCTGTATATTTATAGTGAACATGAATTAGTTGAGCAATGCGCTAAACATAAAGTATACTACAAGACACCAAATTAAGGTAAATTATCATTTTTGCTTACCGAAATTTCGTCGTTGACCGGAATCTCAATTCCACCGTTAGTTATACGCCCGTTTGGTACATCAAAGCCGGATTTAGGGCACGGTAAAGCTGAAAGTAATTATGTTTTTGAAATTCTATACGCTTCAACGATAACATTGAAACTAAACTTGTCAACCTTTAACGCAGGTTGTGTACATAATCTGAATTTTAGCCAAATTCCGACTTACCAACGCATTTTGGGTAAGCTTTCTCCCTAAACACAGTCCCTGATTGACAAGTCAACTTGTCGGACCCGTCAAGTCTGTAGTTAACAGAACACTCGATAGTATAGGTTTGTTCTGGATTTATCGTATCAGGTTGCCCCGGGGTGAAGCGGCCGTTTGTTACATAACTGTCATCTGGTCTTGGACAATCTTGTGCTGAAAGGTTTATCGGGTTACATGTCAGATAAATTCGTTAAACACGTCGTTTAGTGACAGCTGATTATCAAGACGAGACCGTGAGATCGGGTGTATTAAACCATATAATACTATCACCTTAAAGCCTAGACTAAAATTTTGTCTGCTTTAGCTCTCGTTAAACGGTAAAGCATAGTTAAAACGTAAGTTTCTGACAGTTAAAAACGAATGTCAAGAGGCTAAATGTTTTATCTAGACGAGACTTAAGTAAGCATTTGCATTAGTTGCAACATTATGTGTTTCAAATGGAGATAAATCACCAGTCAGCTGCTAATATAAAACATTTCATGTGGTATATTGGCGGGATAACTGTGACCAACCACAAGGCACATCCATGTTGCGATTATTTAGGTCAAAACTTACTTTACTTTGATAAAGTATCAAATTAAAGTAAGTTTTGACCTGAGTAATCGCAAAATAGATCTGACTTGTGGTCAAAACGCAGATAAAGTTGTGTATGTTTTTAAAGGCTGTAACGATGCACCATATGAAATTTGAATCCACAATTTTGACATTTGCGGCCAGTTTGCTCCGAATTGCGTGAAACTACTCAGTGTAATATGAGGATATGAACTTCTAGAATGACAAAAGAATTGTAGCGTTACATGTGCCCACCGGTCGATCGTGTGGTCTTTGATCATCACAATTCGAATATTTGAATCATGTGGTCGGTCCGATATGAATATGCCGCCAGAAAATAAACACAGCGCTGACAATCAACTCTCCATTACTGGCGAGACAAATTTTGCTAGTAAAAAGATGCGACTTGCGCGCACGCGCGGCACCGCTCCCAATTTAGTGTGCAGACTGTTTCGAAATTAGCTCATGATTCGTCAGCTGGCAGCATGACACGAAATATGTCGCTGTATTAAAACATCATCCATCAAGAATGTTCGAAATCAGCTGTGCTTGACAAGGATGGACCGGTACACTCTCGAAAGTCATCACCGATAAATGACGCTTAATATCATAATCATAGTTTACTTAACAGAAAGAAACAAAGATGGAAGAAATCCATTTATCACAAAGTTTTTAAGTGGGATTAACTACTATACTGAACATCGGTTCAGTATTGGACTGAATAAAAATGGAGGGTTAAAGCTCTATGCCGAAATTACTTGTATCCAGACAAATAGTGCGTTAGTTACTTGTTGAATAGCTCTAATCACGTTTATTGTTCAGCAATCTTTTTGATAGCTCCACCACCATAACAGAAAGTACATCACAAAATCTTACCATCGCAAGTGGGCGGGTCAGGGTTGAACTTTGCCTTGCTGTAACAGACGACATCGTCAGAGTGTGACATGACATATCCCGTGTCACACTGTATGATGAGTGTACTTCCCGGGGTTATGGTGCTGGGTCCAGTTACTTCGCCGTGCTCGATGTCCGGTCGTTCGCACAGCGTCCCTGCAAGGTTGTTAGAAGTAGTTAGGCGGCAGTAGTTATTGTATAACAGGCACAGGTTAGGACAATGATTATGTTAGCCTCCACGACTAAGGTAATGGTCACGTGTGTAATGGTCACGTGTGTAATGGTCACGTGAGTAATGGTCACGTGGATGTGGAGTTTTAGGGGTTTGCTCATGTTTAACGTATATATTGCAGTTTCTTTAACGCCGTTTAGTCTTGGGTTATACTGTTAAAAGTATAAAGATCTATCACGGCATATATTAGAGGGATATGAGTATATATACATGTCAACTATTAAGCACTTAAGTAATGGTAAAACGTTGCTGTAATGTCGTGACATGCGACTAGGGGCGGGTATTTATTACTTATTAGCTCCTCTAGAACATTCTGACCATGCACTTGAACCACTAAACTATTTTCATTTTCTCTAATACCATTAATTTCTAATGAACACAACACATTAACCTACTTTGTCAGTTCTATTCATTGGAGATGAATATGGGGGAGGGATGATATTTAAACTATTTAGCTGTAAGATGATCCGATAGATAGGATGCCAATCAGGAGATGTTGCCATGGCAACTCAACATTAGAGTACACATGGTACTATGCTTGGTGTGCCTATATAACAGTGGTGTGTCTATATATCAGTGAACATATTATTTGCCAATCATCCATCATGTACGAAACATCTTTTGTTTTGGATGAAGAGACAAATAAAAACGCTCACATGATTGCACAGAATATGTTTCTTTATCTCACGAAACATAAAACAATGTTGAATCTATCTAATATTTATCAGTAGTGAAACGCTAAGCGTGCCTCAACCCAGAAAAGGCATCTACCTAATGATTATTTGTTGAAGTCACCGCCGAATTTTGTGTCAAAACGTCTGTCCAACTTTTCCTGTAGCTCAACATTAAAACATTTTATTGTGGCCTATAAGAGGTCAAAATATATCTTGACGTAAAATTTGCCAGAAAATTCAATGCCGACAGTCCCAAAGACCCAAAAACCCAAACCGTCATTTGTACCTCTTCACGGCCCAATTTTAAGCTACAAGAAAAGTTAAACCACTAATTAAATAATGGTCTAACTTTTCTTCTAGCTCAAAATTGAACATTTTCATTGCAGGGCATTTTTGGGAACTTGGGTTAATCTTTGACGAAGAATCGACTGATAACTGTCTCAAGGCTCAAATATCAATCTATGAGTCCAAGTTTATTCATTAAAATAGGTTATCACTCTCTCACACTGGAACTATGGTTACATGGGTCTTTAGAGCACAAACTGTTCTATTTCCGGACAACAAGAGAAATATAAAATATATTAGGCCAAATATAATAGCACAATTGTCATGAGACTCAAATAACCGGTTAATGGAATCAAATGAGCGTCTGACTCTACAAATGTAAAGTTTATGCCATTTAATTTCAATTTTATGAAAATTTTACGTCCATTTTATATAAAAAGTGTTCTAAACTAAGCTCTAGTACGGACCAATTTTGACAATTTTTTATTGATTGACATTTTTCTTTAAATCAAAGTTTCGAATTCTTACGAGGTAAATATTTTGTAGTGTTCGACCAAAATAAGATTTGTCGATTAACAGGTTGTGTTGAAAAATAGCAGACTCTAAGGAGTAGGATTAATGAGAAAGACTAATGAATGTTGCGAGGATAAATGAGTAGAGACAATCACTCTACTTTGACTGCTTAAATTTACTTCTCTATTGATGCCCAACCGGTTGCTTTGAGTTAATTAATTTCAGCATTTGTTACCGACTGTCAGGCTATAATATAAGATTCGACTAAACTAGAATGTGGGTTAAACAAAGCCACGTAAATTTGCCTCGATCATTCTCTCAACAGAATAAGGCATTCACATTCCTCGAAAACAATAAGTAGAAATGCTTCATCGACTTGATTGAGTCAATTTGTATAATTTATACTTTGGAAGATATATAATGCGCTATACGTAGTCACGCCTCGAAAAAATAACGCCGTATTTAAACTGAACTTTAATCTAACCCTAATGTCGCGTTATTTGGTCGTTAAACTACCGCCTTGTGAGTTGTATCACTACCTGATTATTTATCGAGATCTTACATTCTGTGTGCTATCTAACATTCAATCTTGACTAATTTACTTTGGCAGTAATTTCTTCGCCAGTAAACAGCTCATTGTACATTAACAATTGATAAGTCCATCTATTAGAATACGTTTGCTTAATCTCTAGGTCAGAAGTTTTACTTAATATACCCAGATTATATTATCTATCTAGCTCAATTAGCTCCAAGCAAAGCACGCTACATTTATTTTACTTCGTGGCTGGTACGCTTAGAAAGGAATGTTAGGAAAGAAAGTGGGATACTTTTTGGACTACCATTACGTTTAGAAGGTCGAGACGGCATGCATAACTCGACACTCGTGATCAGGATTTAGTAAAACCTACAAGAAAATCCGGAAAACATGTGACATAGTGACAGCATTAAATTATAACAAGTACCTTATCATGACAGTCGATATTTGACATTGAAAATAGGGCTTGACGAATTATATAGTGGCAACATAACTTTGATGACAACTTAACTTTATATAACTTCAGTGTTATAACGTTTATTGATCAATTCCTTTACCTTTGCAATTCAAACATTCATTACTGAATTATCTAATTTCGGATGCGAGTGTCGTCTCATCAAGTAGTCTTTGTGTGGCTGAGTCAAATGCTCAGCATGCTCAAGCTACTAAATTATTTATTATTTTAAGTTTGGAATGCATTATTGACGCTTAAACCCATTCAGTCTTTACTTTTCGCAAACTTCGAGTCTCGGCTACCCTATACCACAGTCTGTTTCAGGGAGAATAGCTTAATATTTATACAATTTAATACCCTTTTCTAATTGACCTCCATCTCATCAATCAACTTTATTATTTGCACAAAGTTTGCTGATACCGAGTTCATCTTGACAATAGGATTCCGACGTTTCTCGTTCGCTGCTCCTCCAATTTGACTGATATGCCCGGTATGGAGTGTATAGTAGGTATTCTAATGGGAGAGTATGCGAGCTTGGCACGTGGTTGCAAAGTACAGTTCCTCCATGTTAAATATCTTCTGTATGCTTTGATTACGGTAGCGCATAATTACAGGTCCACTGATAGGTAAGGTACATTTGTTACTGGTAACTGGGAACTGGATATTGCTAAGAACTTGTAGGGGGGTTGATAGACATAAATAGATACAAGTCCACTTATAGGTAAGCTTTCAATCAACATGTGTTAACTGGATATTGCTAAGAAGTTTTACGGCAGTTAACAGTTAATAATTGGTTACTGGCTATTGGTTATTATTAAGAAGTTTTATCGGTAGTTAGTCTGTGGAGGAGGATTGACAGTTTGAGGTGCCGACTGTATTAGAGAAGAGAAACAAAATCAACGACACCAAAAACGTTTCAATCAAATCACGGATCTTTCCCACGAAGCTCTTCTAAACTTCACCAGTCGAACAATAAAATAAACTTAACGTCAGCCAACATCTACCATGACAACGCGAGGTACCTAATGAAGTGCCCCAACGACAACGACTCTAAACTTCCGTAAATTCGTTAGAGCAGCCATTTCTTCAGCCCAATAATTTCTCTAATCATCAAAATTTTACAAACATATTCTGTGCGTCGCAGTGCATATTATCACATGCCATAGTTTAATACAGGTTTGCTTGCGATCAGTCTTACGCTCTTGCCAGTCCCTTTCTTTCTCTTTTCCATTACAACATTTTTACAGGCCGTGTGTGATTTGAATAACATAGAAGCATTTTGGAACCAAGGATTGTGGTTTATTCTATACTCAAGAATGTTTAAACTTAAAAACGAAAAACTGGCTTACTTAAACTTTTAAGCTCATTTCACTATATAGAATCTCCACCATGGTTTTAAAGACCCGTCCATAATTATTGTTCCTGACAAAAAGCGGTTACGTGCATCGTCAATTGCCTTTAATCAACTAACCCCAATTAGTCTTTTTATTCCCACACAGAAATCTAGCGGAAAGTAAGAATAGTGCCCAGGATAATATAGCCCATGATTAAATTCAAGATAGTATTGCAATGAGCTACGATTCATTTAATGGAGGGAAAAATGTAATTGTTCATTCGTGATTGCAGTTCGATGGCCATTACCAGTCATTTTTGTGCCCGACAAAAAGCCGGTACTGTGCATTGTCAATTGCCTCCAATCAATTAAGCACAATTAGACTGGTTGACGGCTAGAATCGAAGCGGAACATAAGAATAGTGGCCCATTTTATCTAAGTTAGACTTGTAATTAGCTACGATTCATTAAATAAAAGGAAGAGGAAATTTAATTCAAGAATATGATAATTTGCTATTGGCATTACCAATAACCTAGATAAGACAAATTCTTTGCGTTTGCTAAACGCATATTGGATTATAAAATTAATGGCTACTTCAGTTCTAAATCAAATTACCGGTAAGATAGCTTGCAAAGATTTATTAGCTGCATCCATTCACAATTCGTTTACATTGCCCGTTTCATATATTAATTGGTTTTATGAGCAGGTGCATGTACTTACTCGTAAAATCAAGGCTCAAGTAAAAGTCACGTTTTTGAGCGATAATCAGGACTAAAACGCTTTCCAAATCTCAGACCGTCTCATTTCTTCTACTTGACTGTGCTAATTCCCGACTGCTTCTAAAAACTGACAGGAAGCATTGACAGAGAGATCAGCATATTTTCATGTCTGTTGAAAAGGAGGCGGTTAATTTAGTGACTTGTGAGGCTTTTACTGGTTTTTTATGCGACCTACCACACTCGTTTCAGCTGCTTTCAGCGACCACCAGTTGTAGAGATAATGAACTGTAATGATGAAGGTTGAACCTGTCATCTGCCGCATTATCAGCTAGATTCTTTTGAAGTTTCCAGAATCCGCGGCCCACCTGTTTCGTCTACTTTTCACAAAAGCTCGTATCATATCTTAAAACGTTTGGGATCTTTAAAAAGCTCGCGCGATCTTTTATCCAGGTTGTCGACTTTGACAAGCATTGTGATAATCAGGATGGTGCCGTCTCCTTTGACGTGTTTATCATTAGCTGTATCACGTTAGTAGCCAGATTATTAAAGGATATCCCTGACAAGCCATCTATATCTAGGTGGATGGTAATTTACAAACGGTTATTCAGTACACATCACTATCAAGCTTATTCTCTTTTATCTCGAGATATTCTATTGAAGATATTTGTACGTTAAATACTTTCAACACTACTATTATACAAATAATTTGAGTGACAATGTCTATGTAGCTGAGGATGAGGAAAATATTTCTACAATTATTTTAGCTCGTTTCATTGCCTCCGCGAACGAAACAATGAAAGTGTAACTGTCCCAAAAATAAACGTGGATCGCTTTTCTGTTAGTACTACATCTGCTGAGCACAATGCTTACTGTTTTGATTTTACGCTGCCTAATTTTGTCACGATTTCTCATTTTTTAACGGGGTTTAATATTGGCTTACACTTTACGTGGTTTTTTACCGAAATTTAAAAGAGGTTTGAAGGTTTGACCATCTGGGGTGGATGACATGTCGTAAAAGAATCATGTCATTGTCATGACACAATGGTATCATTAAAGTACTGAGCACTATATAGTACCATATAGAAGTACTGAGTACTATATAAAGTGCTGAGTAGGTGTGATAATGCTGGCATCATTATCAATTATTTAAGTAATAAAAAACTACAGAGAAGTATCTTCTCAACAGCAGGTCTGCCTCAGGAGTAAGTTCTACTGCTGACAAATTATAATCTTTATGGGGTATGATTAAGTAGAGTATCGTGAGGAAGAACCACAATTAGGCTAGACAAGTCACGGATTGAGCCGAGCGGCTAAATTTGTAAGGCACGGATTAAAATTTTATTTTTTTCCTATCACTTAGTCTTCTTGTCTGTTTGCTCCTTCATAAGAATTTTTGTTTCAATCCAGCATTGTTTTGATCCGCAACTAAAACAAGTTTGTTAACCGCTTAACCAAAGGTAAATGCGACTTGACCTTCAGAAATTGAAACCAGTCCATTGAGCCAATTGATGAACTTTATATATTTCTTAAAATCGCTACCTAGCAGTACCTACCTTTGTCAACAATGACTATTGAAAGAGACAAAAGCTGTTAGATTTGGTTAATTACATGGCACGTTATGAATTGTGTATGACGCCTGGGCCGCTATTTAGTATGCTAGCTGTTGCGGTTTACTTTTGATGTGTCGACAAAATTTTACATGACCAGGAAAACTCAAGAAATTTCGAACCCGCACCTTTCATCATGTCCGCATTTTAAATTTGTTTAAGGTTGGTTAAATTTTTTGTTTTCTTCTCTTTGAAAGCAGTTTATTAAATGATATTAAATGTTTAAGCTATAACATGAAGATTGAAGAAGGTCTCACCTTACTTCGCATAGTCACATACCAGGTTAATAGCTTCACCTAGCGAACCCACTAAATGGTTCATTAGAGAGCGATGTGACCTAGTTACCATCAGGAGCGGGATGACAGCTCTGCTGAAATAGTCAGGATGCAAACTGTAAGAAGCCAGCAGAGTGACGTTTATCGGAACAAAAACAGAGATATGACCGGGAAATTTTAACTAAGAAGTACAACACCTGGATCAAAGGAAGTAAGAAAAAGAGAGGAGGTTAATTGTCGAGATCAGGCTAACTTCTGACATGGGAGCCCTTACTTGCTGCTTGTTAAATCGTTTAGTCCTGACTCGTGGGCTCGGGTAGAGTGGCGACAAAAATCCGCACAGTTCGAAATGCTACTTCTTATTACATAAACAGCAACCCCGTTTCGTTGTACTACTTTGCAGTTAAATAGGCGCATTTTCGTGAAATGTAACTTGTTGGTTCTTACTTTTATCTTTACTTGTTCAAGAACGGTGTGATTTTAGGAACCTAATCAGTTTGAGAATAACTATGCAATTATAATGTTGCAACAATCTTCAAAATAATGTCTGTTGCTTTTTCATACAACATCGCTGCATCTGATAGCCAATAATCAGATAACGGAAATCAACACAAGCTCTACCCAATGATAACGTTTACCAGTTTGCTTCTTCTTGCACGTGCAGGATAAATCCTGGCTTGATGCCAACTTACCCCACCGTGCCAAGAAATATCATGACCTGATTGCCACCCAATCCAATTAGCAAATCGACACAGATTACCGGAAAATCAATGAGCGCTCATCAAGTTGAATGTTGTGTTTGCCGTCATGGTTTCTACACTTACTTATGCAGGTTGGGAAGGTGTTGGGGTTGAAGGTGTTCAGGGTGACGCAGGTGATATCCCCCTCCGACGACAGCGCGTAAGGGTCGTCACACACTACTGAGAAGGTTGTCTCAGCAGGGATTGTCCCTCCGACATTGTATCCCGGGATTGAACCTTTATCTATTTCTTTGACAGGACAGGGTTGACCTGAAATTAATGTGTTAAAAATTTTTAACAAATTCTAAAACTAATTCTACAAATCATATGCCCACAGCAATGGGTTTTAACACGATACACCCATATGAAAGTATCAAAAAAGTAATAGTGAAATAACAATTAAATAACAATTTGGTCACGTCGCCGATATTACCTCCAGCGCAATAACATAATAATGAAGGTAGAGAATATAAAACGGAAGGTTATTCAATTAATTCTATGTATCATTTATATCTTGTATATATCTTGTATAACTTGTTTATCGTGTATAACATATCTATCTCGAGTCAATTTGAACTACCAATTTGAATAATAAGACGCACAGTTAAGTAACTAAGAATCAAGACTTAACACTCTAATACGAGATACAAGACAATGCCAGCACAGGAATGAGAAGAAGTAGATATAGGAAGGTATTGTTGGGACGTACTTAGCTTGCAGCTTCACCAATGATCAGCCGTACAATTACCAAGCTGATCTCTACTTCACCAATGATCAGCCGTACAATTACCAAGCTGATCTCTACTTCACCAATGATCAGCCGTACAATTACCAAGCTGATCTCTACTTCACCAATGGATCAGCCGTACAATTACCAAGCTGATCTCTACTTCACCAATGGATCAGCCGTACAATTACCAAGCTGATCTCTACTTCACCAATGGATCAGCCGTACAATTACCAAGCTGATCTCTACTTCACCAATGGATCAGCCTACAATTACCAAGCTGATCT
>JH153415.1:177139-190473 GCA_000226015.1 Mnemiopsis leidyi
AGTCACTGTATCTCTTTATTCTGTTTGTTCTGAGAAGTCTACAGAAGTTAACATTTGTCAGTCACTGCATCTCTTTATCTGTTTGTTCTGAGAAGTCTGCAGAAGTTCACATTTGTCAGTCACTGCATCTCTTTATCTGTTTGTTCTGAGAAGTCTATAGAAGGAAACATCTCTGCTAAAGCTTGTAGATTTGTCAGTCACTGCATCTCTTTATCTGTTTGTTCTGAGAAGTCTACAGAAGTAAACATCTCTGCTGAAGCCTGTAGATTCCCTCCCGCCGCTGCTCTTGCCACTGTCTCGGTCTGACTTAGAGTAGAAGCAATATTTGTTTGCTCTTGTTTGACTCCAGTTAACGACTAATAACAGCTCTCGCGAGGACTTCATGACCCATGTCCTTGTCGATTGTCGTATCATTGACGTAAAATTATTGCGAAGATAGTAAGATCTCTGATCATGGGCCTGTCCGCTAGTTACTGTTCCTTACATGAATTCCTCTAAAATTTGTTGACAGTAAAGCTAACTTGTTTTGATCGCTACATTTTCCACACTGCAATAATCTGTTTGTTTGCCATTGCAAGACACTTTGTCACGTGATCGATTTACAACAATACTAGCAACTAGGGCATTGTACTACCTATATTACTTTGTACCAAGAATCAGGATTCAATCGGATATGCTATTATATTATTGTAGTCATGTGACACTGATAGTCCCATAACCCATTATTGTAACTGACCACATAGAAGAAAAATAAGACGTACAGTAAACAATCAATCAGAGGGTTAAACAGTTAGATCTAGTTAGAAATCAATGTTGATATTAACAAACTGTAAACTAAACAATTAAACTAAACAATTAAACCAAACAACTAAACAAGTGCACCACAATACTCACCAACACAGCTGGGGAGGACATTAAGGAACTGGTTGCCAGCTACACACTCGATCTCAGCTGTTCCCTCCAGCCGGTAATCAGCTCCGCACTTCAAAGTTGCAGTAGCTCCGGGTTTCAGCGGCAAGTCTCCTGTTATCTCTCCGTTGTCGATAGCTTCTAATGTGCAGTCTTTCGCTATAGTTGGGAGGCGGTGTGTTAGAGCTATGTTGTAAGGAAAATTGTCAAAGTTAGAACTACGAGATTTTTTTAGTTCCCTGACTTCTTTTTTGTAAAACACTCTCTGCTTCATAGAATTTGCCTTTTGCAATTTCAATCTTAACATAATGATTTACGGTTCCTTATAAATTATAAGTCTATGAGGCCCTTTAATGCAGGCTCGGCATCATAAATAACTTTAAGATAACTAATATTAGACAGGACTAATATAATAAAGAATAATATAATAAAGTAAAGACTAATATGATAAAGTAATATCATAATATACATTCCAATTCCAGTCGACCATGGCCTATTTCGGTAGTCAGACTTAATCATTTATCATATGAAGTATGCAAGAATTCCTGAACATATGCTACCTTAACTAGATGGCTTCAGATATTTACAGAATTATTCAAGGTAACTTAAACTAATAAGAAGAGATATGATAAGCTTACGCAAGTCATATGCCGGTTTGTAAATTATGCCATTGAAAATATGGCCGATGGACAAGCCGATGCAAATTGTAAAGGGTGTCACTATCTGAACTCGTTATAGCTGGCAACACAGTTCAATCTTCCTCCGAAATGGAATTTGTGTGTTTCTGTGGTAGGAACGTAGTAGACCAGTACTAACCGCTAATATCATGCAATAATGGAACCTTGATACCGGCCAGGATTATGTAGTTAGATAATTACTTCCAGTTCTCTTCCACCGAGAACAGCCCCTTTGTCCGAAACGAGTGCATTGTAATTTCCACTGTGTTATATTGCTCAAAATAGTATGGGTCAAAAGAAAGCTGACTTTAGCCTCCCATAGTCTTCGGCCCTCGCTTTTGACTGGAAGTTCATCTGACCATTATCTTTTCGGTTAATTTGTTCACGGCAACCGTTCGCTTTTTTAGACAACTCAGAAATTTAGGTTTGGGCAAAAATCAAAATACAAACATCTGAAGAAGTTTACATTTTTAATTTTGTCTAGGACAATATGAGCCCCCGGCTACCACCGAAGATTATTATCTTTTCTAGTCTAGTCTACACATGGTCTTTCTATTAAAACAAGATGGTTTGTGTGTATTAGACTTAGTTTGTTTGCCCCTCTCTCATCTCTAATCTCTTGGCTTGTATCATGTCCACAAACCAAGCAAAGATTTTCAATATGGACCTATTTTTCTGGAATTTGACGTGGCAAAGAATGTCACAAGCAAATACGAGTGTTTTGTTTCCCTCTGTGTCAAGTGTTTTATTGCTCCACCTGAAGCGTACTGAGTTTCGTTGCGACCATAAGGATAGATAAGCATTAATCTCCCAATTTTCACAACCCAATGCTAAGACCCCGTATGACGGAGCATCAATCAGATAATCACATTGCTTTGCTTTGTAAGGATATTACGGACCATGGCAGATAATGTTGGCGGGTGTTGAAATCTAGGCCGGCAAGGATAACGAAGATCCATGGCACCAAGATTGCTTTAATTCACTGATTGCAGACCAGTGCGGAGTTTGTGTCCACTGATAATGGATCTTATAAAGTCATAGGACTCTCATAGTTTAATATTCGCATGGATACGGAGTCTAGAGGCCGCAATTAAAGTCATTTATATATCAGACATCCGTTCACACAGCATATATCTTTCGTCATAATAAAGACAATCGAGCTGTTGATGGTTCCTTTAGTTTGATCGCACACCTTCCTTATTTTCCTAATTATATCTGCTTTGTTAGCAGATTTTATTTAAGTGATGCTACAAAATGGGCGCATCTCAGCTGACTTTGGAGTTAAGGCTAGAAGTATAATTATGCTGAGAACTTTTTGAGCCATATATTGCAAAAGCCCTTCAGTAGGCCAGCTTTTGTACGAGTCTTATACTTTTACAACTAAAGACTTAATACTAATGGGCTAATGAGCTTGCCCAGAACAGAGCGTTTTAATTAATTGTAAATGCCATGTGATGTCTATCGTCTTCATTATTAGTACCGAATAAAACTACTAATCACGAAACACTGGTCACGGCTTTATCATAAATTTGCTCGATGCAGTTTATAAATTTTTAGAGCTCCAATTTTAGGCACAGTTTTGTTCTTCCGACTTAGTGACTACAAGTTTTGCAGCTCAAGTATTGAAGCGATATTATCAAGTTTTCTGTGGCGATATCATCAAGTTTCTTATATTACCGGCTGTCTTCTGAAATTTATTGATAGAAAAGTCACTCCAATTCAATGTTTATATAAATAAACTCAGGTCGTTCGGTTATATTAATTTTACCAGTTATTATCAGTCGCAAAAAGCAAGGCGTGCCTCCAGCCAGAAAAGACACGTGGTTTTCAGATTCCTTGTAATTTCACGTCTAAATGCTGGTCTAACTTTTTTTCTAGCTCATGAATAAGGGTTCACTCAAGGGGTCACGTTACACTTTTTCGGCTTTAAAACTATCGAATTCGGATTCCTCGCCAAATTAGAAGTCAATATACTGGTCCAACTTTTCTCCTAGCTCAAAGTTGAAAATTTCCATTTTTAGGCCTTATAAGGGGTCACTTAAGGGGTCACGTGATGATTTTCGGCTCCGAAGTCCGAAACCATCGAATTCGGATTCCTCGTTAAATTTAACGACAAAATACTGATCTAACTTTTCTTCTAGCATAAAGTTGAAAATTTTCACATAGCCTATAAGCCACAGAACCCGATGAAATCTACAATACCTGAAATTTTCATGACTCTATCTCTTTCCGTTTGGACTCCAAATTCGTCCCCCGCTTTGTAGACTTTTTTAGGCCTTTTTAAGGGCCTTCAAGGCCTTAAAGGGCCCTTAGAGGGGTCGGAGCGAATCTTAACATAGCCTAAGCCACAGATTGTGGTGAAATTTCGTTTGCAAAAAGTGTCGTCGGGGGTCGGGTCGTATACCACACTTCATGTCGTCATACTAGGGGGTGGCAACTTTTTTTTCTTTTTTAACCCTGGCTAAAATTGGACGAGAAATCGATTGAGAATAGTCTCGAGGTTCAAAAATTCAAGGTTAGGTGTCTTTTCTGGGGTGGTTGCCACCACACCAATAGGTACGTTAGCCCATATGATATGGATAATGGATAAATTGAAGTTAAAGTAAAAGCCAATACACTGGTGTAGCCTATACTCTATAGTCTCTGGTAAGCTTGTAAGGGCCGAAAGTTCAATTTGAAATAACAAATAGCTTTAAGGCCTCTCATTTTGAACTGCACTAATTCGATAACATACATGATGCCGAAAGGCAATGTGCTCAGGAATGACAAGATTACGAAGTTGTTCACTATTAAGGCCATCAACCTGATTGGAAAAATCCAATTGTCTGATAGTAACCCATAATTATATTAGATATTTGGTACAATGCCGTTAAATCAAGGCTTTTCTTTTATCTGACTGAAACTCAACAAAGAAAATACTGTAATGCCTTTAAAACCGTACTGCAATTAATCCAAGATCTTAGCTGATTAGACATATTCAATATTAATAATTGCACGGCACTGCTATTTACCGCATTTTGAGAGTTATTCCCTTGGCTTTGATCGAGCGGTCTGCAACGACAGGTGACTGGCCAGGGTCTGGACTTTTGCAATTACGGACGACGACTGCGAAGCTGAAATGCCAGGACCAGCTCAAAAACCCTAGAACAATCGCAAATTGTTCTGGATTTGTTGGAAATAAGGTGGAACAAAATCCAAAGGCAAGCCGTCTGCCGGAAATTCTTGTGCGCCTCTATTCTAAGACTGTACTACTCGTTTGGACTTAAGGCCAATGCCACAAGTTTCACGCTATTCTTATCTTGCCTTTTGCTTTGCCACGCTGTTTCCAATAACGTCAAAAAGATAAATTAGGATAATAATGATAATAATAAAAGTAGATCATAGTAAATGCGAGGGTAGCAGTTTCACAGCTATGATTACTTCTGCATCCACTTTGATGCTTTGCATGTAAATTGTTTATCTTAAGATGCTGGGAAAGCTGTTTTTGCACAAATTTTTCGATGACTTTAGATACAAATTGGTCTATTGTCAGTAAAATCTTTACAAATCTTTCTTAATCATAGCTCAATCAAGGTTTCGAAACCGTTTTTGGCATAAATCTCAAATTCTTAATTATAGAAAATCATAATTTCCAAGCGGCCAAAAATATTCTGAAAACCTTTTTTTAATCTGAAAGTCTGTAGAGGTTCCTAATTGAGGACGTCTAAAAGTTTTCGGTGTCTCCTTATTCAGCTTTTTTACCATAAGTATAAATTTATATAACAGTATCGACATGTTTGGTAAGATTGCGGCATTTATTACTCCATTACACATTTGTTTTATTGGCTTGGAATTTTGCAAATTTATCCATCATAATTTCAGTAAATGAATACGACTTGCCATTTCGAAATGTCAAAGAAAAGTTTCCTAGAAAACGCATCTTTAAGACTGCAGTCAAAATTAACAAAGTGGCTAATTCTGAAGAATGAGATTGAAGAATTATTTGTCGCTATTAAAAATTACAATAACTTATTGTAAATAGCTTATTGTAAATTTATACGACTGTCTTGATGTGTGTTATAATTGTTTAGTATTACAAAATATTAGGTTTACAGGTAGTTAGGGTTACTTTGGGTCAACTTTCTAGCTGCTGTAATACAGCCACTAGGCTCAGACAGACATCCTTGTCTCACTTATTAAAGTATTAATAGTCTGAGGTCGAAACGGTTTTGACATCCTTAATCGAATACGTTAGAGTTGCGTAGAATGTTTTTACTGCATTTATTAAAGGGTCTTGAAAGGCTGAAATACTATAAGAAACGGCCGTCAACTAAAGGCTTTTATTAGATACATATATTGGCTACAGCAAACAATCCAAAATTAGTCAACTCCCCTGGTTGCTGTGAGATCTATCGTCCACCTTAAAGTAAAACGAAGCGGGGGTTGTTTTAAGGGGTGCTCCCAATTCTTAGTTAAATTTTGATAAAAAGTGATATTTTTGATAAAATGCCATTTCAGTTTTATTCTTAATAAAATGCCATTTCAGTTCGTTTCAATAGCTAATATTTTGTTGGTTTGGACTTTCTTTGAAGCTTACTTTTTTGTTGCTTTTCAGTAAACGGCTAAACGTGCTAAATTTTGAGCTCTAACCTTGAACTTCTATTACAAATCACGATGTCAAAAGTCGATTACCGAGTCGATAAACAAGTCGATTACCGTCCTTAATTTCTCAAATCTGCTCCCGAATAATTTGAAATATCCGAGACTTACGTTCACATGTAGGAAAGTCTTGATCAGCAGGAGATATGATCGTCCCGGAGATACAAGTGAAATCTTGGGAGGTTGACAACTGAAAATTGGTCTTCTCAAAGGGGGAAGCACGGAAATCTGTCAAGTAGATGTAGTCTGTAGTCTATAGTCTATACTCTATAGTCTATTAGCTATAAAATATACAATTAAAAATAAATTATAAACTTTTCGTTCGTATAGTGACTAAACTCTGACCTTTAAGTATTTTCCCCTAAAGGTCTAACAGTAAAAAAAGTATTTTGGTGCACGTAATCAATAAGCGATGATGATTGGATAATGAGTTAGGATCAGTTGGTCCGCTTTCCCGGCTAAACCTATTGCTATAATAATATTTTAAGAAAATTTAGCATACTCTTTAGAATAACAACTTAGAAGAATGAATCGTAAATAAAGAAACAAAATGTAAACAGTTAAATTTGAACATTTGTTATTTAGTAAAATTTACAAACTTTTCCAATTTACCTTGTAATTTTCGTCGCACGTGACTTGATAGAGCTGGTTAGGTTTTACAGCCGGGCAGGAGCCGTGTTCCACCTTCTTCTCAGGGCAATCTTGTGCTGAAATAGAGAGGTCATTAAGGACTCCTGAAGTGCAATCTTGTGCTGAAATAGAGGGGTCATTAAGGACTCCTGAAGTGCAATCTTGTGCTGAAATAGAGGGGTCATTAAGGACTCCTGAAGTGCAATCTTGTGCTGAAATAGAGGGGTCATTAAGGACTCCTGAAGTGCAATCTTGTGCTGAAATGGAGGGGTCATTAAGGACTCCTGAAGTGCAATCTTGTGCTGAAATAGAGGGGTCATTAAACACTCCTGAAGTGCAATCTTGTGCTAAAATAGAGGGGTCATTAAGGAACCCTGATTATGGACTCCTAAAGTGCTTTGCTGTTGCCCGATATCCATCAAATAAGACTTGATATAGCTCTGATTCTCACAGAAACTGTCTGGTGAAGGGCTTCCACTTCACTGCGAGCTCCATTTTTGTAGACAGAGGGTAATTACCGTAATTAATAACCTGAGACCGAAGACGAGAGGTTCTCAAAAAACGATACCTGCCACACCCCACACTGGCACGTTCAATATTAACGGGTGCTTCAAGCTTCTAAATTGTGTTCTTAAAATTGTACATGTGCTGAGTGCTCAAATGTTTCTTATTTCCTGCAAACTTGCCCTCAAAACTTTCCAGCTAATCCAGTTGATTCGGCAGATCGGCGTTTAGTTTTTGGCAAGTATCGTCATCCTCCGATTACTAAATTGAAATTATGATTACTTAATGAAAGATATTATTGGAATGAGCTTCGCCACCTTCACAGCTCCGCATATTATTTGTCACTTAAACATAGAATAAGCCTTCTCAGTCATTGAATATTCTTTCTGTTATGGTTGCGTACTCCTTTGGCGTGTTCTCGCCAACAAGATGAAAGAAGCCACAAAGGATAAGACTGTCAACAGTTTGTTGCCTAATTGGGAGGCCGTACTGTTTTCTTCATTTTTCATTCTCACACACGTAACACATTGATCAGTTTGTGGTCACGTGGTCTTGAAGCAGTTGTGTCTGTAGATCTACTAAATAGTAGCGTTCAAACTTCAAATATGATACGAGGATTCTTATCATATACAAAAATATTATATAATTTACTTTTTGTGTCAAATTCCTCGACGGTCGAATTCCAGACAACTGCCAGATGTCCTAAAAATATTTGAAACCTGGTAAAGGTAGCTATCTCGGTGATTGAGGTTTCCTTTCATCGCTCAAAAACGGTCGAGTAGTTAAGCTAAATGTGGGAATTAAGTTGAGCACCAATGCAGGTTCGAGAAACTTGACAAATATGAGTGTTGATTTTCTTAAGTCTCCGCGATAGCAACCATTCGCCGTGACAATTTTTGAGCATTCTTATTTGTCCAACATACTTCTCTAGGACGTACTGTATTAATGTTTGTTGAAATCGAAAGTTTTATCTTTTCGAGCAGAACCATTATCGTCCAAATCTAATAGTGATGCGATTCTTTTGTGTGCCATAAACAATATTTATTTAAATAATACAAGATTTTGAGGTTGCACATATCAGCAAGGTTGTGTCAAACTATGTCAATCCAGAACGTTTTAACTGAAAACTTACCCATGCACTTTGGCAGAATCTCTGGATTGAAGATGTTGAGGGTTACACACGTTACACGATCACTGTCCGAATTCAGAGCATATTGATCATTACACTCTACAGTAAACTCGGCATTGGATGGGAGCTCGTCGTCAGGGTTTAATTCAGCATTGTTGCCGCCTCTTAGAACCCCATTTGAGAATGCAGGGATCACGCAGTTCTGAGCCTGACACACCCTGAGAAAATTGATTTAGAGCTTAAATTTATGTCATAACACATGTTGATTCCATCTTTTTACTTTCTTTGTCAAGCTTAAATAAACTGTGATAAAAAACGTTCCAATTTTTATATTTTTCGCCAAAATAGTCGTCGAAATTTTTGGGGAGCAGTCGGAAATTTTTCTATTACGGGGCAAAAATTTTATAATTGTATGGACGTTTCAGACTTTTCGTTGGTTAATCGTGATCGTTTTCATGTCATGATAGGAAAATTCCCGACTCCTCAGCCGTCAATTCAGTACATGAACCCTTCATATGCTGAATAGAGGTCAAAACTTAATATCGAAGGTTGCAAATCAAACAGTTTTGTATATATTTTCCGCTTTTCAATATTCGGAGCTGAACAATTACTCGATCTATTTGCTGCCCTCTGCAATCGAAGCACTTTACACATAACACACCCGTTTCAGGATGAACACGAGCAGCACGAGCTCTATGTCATGGAACACCACATTCTTCTGGACTGGTACCTTCCCCTCATCCTACAGCTACCAGGACCTCTACACCACCCGGACCAGACCTCCGCCTGACCGTGTCACAGAACCAGTGTTCGGGGTCATCACCCTCCTGATGGTGGTCTTCGGAGCTCCAGCTAACATCGTCTCCTTTCTCTACTTCATGAAGAAATCCGGTAGTAACGCCAGCACGACCGTCTACCGGTTCATGAACATAGTTGATCTCTACATCTGTTTCCTACTCATCCCTATCGGTCTGAACTACTTCAATCAGAACCGAAAGGAAACACCCTACCTCTTCAATGTTCACATCCTCTGTAACATTTGGAGCATTTCCTGGAACACTGCCGGCAGATTGTCCATATACTTGATAGGTGTAATGAGCACTGCACGTGCGATATCCCTGTGTAAACCTCTCTATTTCTTGCGAAGAAATGCTGTAGTCATACCTTTCACAGCGTACACGGTCTTCTTGCTGGTACAACAAACACTTCCGTATTGGTTCCCCAACAAAGCTCATCCACAACCAATCGTGCGGTACTTCAACATGATGGGCATTTGCACCTGGACATTTGCCGATATCATGCCAATGTTCTCGGTAGGACACAAAATCTGTGATTTCTTTTTCATTCAGCTCGAATTCCTGTTCCCAGTTATCCCAATTGTCCTGAGTTCGGCTATATCTATAGCCAAGCTCCTTGCAAAAAAGGAGCCCGATGCACCCAGGGCTGAAAACAAGAACAGAAAACACGCCACCACTACCATCATCATTCTCTCAGTGGTGTTTGTGTTGCTAAACACACCATTTCTCGTGTATCAGGCCATTGCTTCAGTAGGGACCTACACTGGTGGAGACGCCATCAGGAAGTGGAATCAGTTGATACCCTTGAAGGCTCGGCGAGTCCTGGATAACATTTACAACATCCATCTTATCGGACTAAACAGTTGCATAAATCCTATCATCTATTTTATACGAATAAAAGAACTGCGGGCACACGTTTTTTCGCCGAGAAATTGGACAAAAACTCGGAATTCATTTAAACATTCGTCCACTTCTCTGAAATCCCGGTACAAGAATCAGGCTAACGGTTCCAAACTGTCACGCCAGCACAGCATGGTAGTAACAGGGTTAGATAAAAGTGAGGAGGACACCCAAGAGGGTGACATAAATGGAGCAGCTCAGTATGAAAACGGCTATAAATTATTGACTAACGACCAAATGCATACGGCAAGTGATACAATTTGTTAAGGGATTTGAGAGTACTGCCATTTGCGATTTTAAATTTTAAGGAACCGGGTCATTACTTTTTTACAAACTGATTATGGTTACTGAGGAGTAGGTAATGATAGAATAGCTAACTACAACAACAAATTGACGTGAAGTAATCGATTTGTTAACAGATCTACTGGTTTACGTATTTCAATGTAATTGAATTTTTAGAAAAAATTATTTCAAAAAACCCTAATAGTTATATTTTTGTAATGAGAATTGAACTGAACATGTAATGACAGCAGATTCGTGATTTCTGTTTATTCTGGCATAATTTATACTGAATTTTTGCATGGTTTTAGCATAATAAAGTACATATATCATCAAAAAAGCAATTTCTATTGACATTTGTATCAAATACAGCAGAAATTTTCAGTTATCAAATTGGACCAAAAAGTCCCAGAAACCTGCTTATTCCATCTTCAGGATCAAACTTGTCGCGAGTGACACAAGTAATGTTGATATCGACCTCCTTATAGCCTTGGGAGCACTGGATAAGGAGCTTGCTTCCCGGAGATATGTATGGAGTTGGACCCGTGATTTTACCGTTCGGGACAACTGTGTCTTTGTTGCAGTTCTGGGCTGTTAAGATTAATCTGTGAACAAGCTTTTTGAAAATTACAAATGATTTTATTTCTGTAGATATGTTTTCAGTGCAAATGTGACGCTTTACTGAAGAAAAATAAACCTTACCATTGCATGTAGGTAGATTAAATGGGTCGAAGATATTGTTAGTGACACATCTGATCTGGCTATTGATGCTGCTGAGAACGTAGCCATTATTACACTCCACTGTGACTGAAGCCTCAGGCTCAATAGTTTGGGAAGAAGGGTTCAAATAACCATTCTCAATTGTCGGGGATTTACAAGCCTTGGCATTGCACTTTGGCACTGGTGGACTGTAGCTCCTGAAAAATTCCACCAGTTACAGTCATTTTTTACAACAGCCTGGTTGGAGAAAAGGCGTTTTGAAAATACAACCATGAGGAGGGGGGGCAACTCAAAAAAACTCTAAAAATTTTGACTTATTTAGGACTTTTTCAGTTGCCTCATACATTAATATATCTTAATCTATCGCCTGGTACTATGTGTTTACCAATAAAGGCATCTTAGAATGATTTTGAAATGGTTTCTTGCCCCGTACCCCAGTCATACATCAATAACTACATCAACAACAAAGTTATACAACTCAACAACGAGCACTGGTTCAAAAATGGTCCAAAGCACACTAAGATGATCCTTGGTCGCAACTCTGCCAAGACGATCAAGAACCTTAACTCCAATCTCATCAACAACAGAAAGGACTAGAGAACAGCAGTCCAACTTATTACAGGTCACTGAGGCCTTAACAAACACCTCTTCAACATGAGGAAATCTGACAACAAGGAATTTCCACTCTGGGGACACCAAGAGGAAACAGTATCACATTTTTCGGACAGTGTCCCGCCACTGCTCAACTTAGAGGACATTACTTCAACGACTTCTACCTTTCTATGAACGACATCTTTGATTACGCCCATATTACGACCATATTACAACCAACAAAACAAAAAGGTTACTTGATCCTGAAGACATCGACAACACAGGAGTTACTTAGCTTGAACCCTTATCTTCCCCTCTGTAGTCTTTGACTTCTGGTTTAAGCTCTCCCTTCAGCCTCTGTTGTAACCTTTTATCTCCCTCCCTTACCTATCCCTCTTATATTTCCCCGTACTTCCCCCTCCATCAACCCCCTCACTCCCACCAACCATGCCAGAGATGAAGTCAGCGAATCAATTGGGCAAATAAAGTGAGCAAATGGACATGTATATTCTTCTGCTAAATGAATTTAAATAACTTAAACTTACCCATCAGTCGTGCATACGCTCTCCTGAGAGGTTGAAAGTTCATAATCATTGCCACACTGTACTGTCAATGTTTCCCCAATGCTCAGTTCTTCATTGTCGTGGTTTTTAACAAGACCATTTGTTATGATAGGTATAGGACAAGTCACTGGTGGATCATCTTGCAGTTTAAAAGTTGCACCATTCGATAACAAGTATAATAATCCACACCATCTCAAAATCATTGCCTGCTGTTTAATGGGATTTTGCTTGAGATAAGCGAACAATTTTTGGATACGTCAGTATACTCATTTTCAAGTAATTATAATATTGAATTTAGAATTTATTAGATCATACAGATATATCAAATCAACAGTAAGAGCTTGGATACAAGATATCTTAAGATGTTTGATATGGGCTTGCCATAACCCTGAAGCCAAGAATTAGATGCTTCAATCTAGGGAGCGGATAAGACAACCAAGATTTTTTGACCATTTTGCTTACATTTGTGCTTCATGATCAAATAGTCAAAGAAAAATGACCATTGTTATGGTGAAATTTCTACTATTAGTACTGTGGTCAAATGAACAACTATGACCATGGCAATGATCATCACATGTAGGTTGACGTGGTACAGGGGTGCACTTGCTATGCCCTTTTGTGCACACCACAATGGCAACCAAGTGACAGTTTTTTTGGAAGTTATTGTAAATCCACAAGACTATTTAATTGAAGTTTTACTGCCCTGAGACATGACATTTCAGAAGAGATTTATTGAAAGAATTTCTTATGGAACAACACCAGCTTGTTTACGAACTACAAAACAAATAAAAGCAAAATTATGAACAACTTTCATTGTTGTAGACTAAAAGTTTATATATGTAGTAAATGGACCTATTATAGAGAGAACGGTATTTGTGGGGAAGTGTCTCATATTTGTTTTGATTTAGGAGGTGCCTCCAAATTGTTTTGATTTCAGGAGGAGTCTCACATTTGTTTTGATTTTAGGAGGTGTCTCACATGTGTTTTGATTTGAGAC
>JH153415.1:195292-212309 GCA_000226015.1 Mnemiopsis leidyi
GTATAAATGCCAAGAAAATAAAATTGTATTTTACTAAAAAAATTGTATTTTCCTTACTGTGAACTTTGTCAGAAGAAGAATCAGAATCGAGCTACTAAAAACTTGCCTCATTCCAATTCGGGGTCATAGAGGTCGATTTTATCAGAGACCAATCAATGTGGAAGAGTTAGGTCTTAATTTGATCTCAGATCAGCACTAATGAATGGATACCTCATGTGAATCTTTACAGGGATAGGATATCCCATAGGCTTTCAATACGCTATTACATGGTTTCTTGACAATTGAATGTTAAAACCACTTTTTTGTAGTTTTTAAAGACTTTTAAGATTTTTAACCAGATTTTAAAACAGAAAAAAAATTCTTTTTATTCCAGTTTTATACAAATTTTTATTTTCAGGATAAACCCATTTTTTATATAGGGACAATTATGTATTGAATGCAATTTTATTTTATTATATTTTTCATACTATGGGCTAGAACACTGCAATAAATTTCTACTGAGTATGTAAAAGTATTGACAAACAATTTTCCAATTTTATCCCAAATTATCTTAAGTCATTTGGTCTATAAGATCTCAGCTTTGTTAAAAACCACACATTCTCAATTCTGTTATAAAAATAGCAGAAGTTGTACATACTAAAAGCACAGCACTGGCAGTGCAGCACCTCAGGAAGGATTGGGCTATACGTGGAGATATTTGGGTTTGCAGCAGTTGCAAGAATATGAAATACATTGCTTCTCATAAGGAGTGCTCACAAGGAGTGCGTCCACTGTCGGAGAAAACGGCAAACAGGGATCTGACAAACAATCACCAGACAAGTAAGAAAATTTTTTCACGTTAAATCGTTCCATTTCGTTCTAGTTTGAACGTTAGCAGTTAGACAAATATTTTTATTATCTCATCAATAAGCTGAAAAAGGATGATCGCATTTTTTACAGTATTACACCACGTGCACATTTGACTTCAGGCAAATGATGTAATTCAACAGTCATGAGTCACTGAGCAGCATGTCTTACTAGTACTATGTGAAAGTTGCAACGAAAACCCAGATCCTGTATTCTTCAAACCATTCATTGAAGTTTTTGTATTTATTTATCACCAATTTGTTGTCATGGTGATACCCGGCTCTCGCAGCTCAAAGATAAACGTTAGAACGGTAGATGGATATAGCCTGGTCAACCAATTTGTTGGTTGATAACTAACTGCTGTGGCCATCACGCTAGACGCGCATCACCCGTCAATCACCAATAATTGAAAATTATACACTTATCTAGAAACTTTATTAAGTTATTTTCATCTTCACGACTTTAAACCTAGCAGTATTCCATACACCAGTAATACACAAGCAAATTAGATGGTTTCAAGTTCGTTACACATCCTTAATGCTTTTCTGGTCTTAATTGGTTAATTATATTCTCAAAACTGATTTTATTATCATTAACGAAATCCATTTTCTATTGTTTCACTGGATTTGGTAGTGGTGGTAGGTGGGCGGATAAGTAGATGGCTCTTAGCAGTGTCCGCTGTCTGGTAATTTGTGTTTGAGGTCACAATGGAGAAAAAACCAGTTAGCCTCTCCCAGACGTTTGTAACCAGGTGAATGTATGAGCTTGTTGGGCTGCCCCTACACAAAGTAATTCAGATCTTTAAGGGGGACTGAAAAAGATCAAATAACTTTTCATATGAACTAAAATAAAGTGAACCATGTGAAAATAGCTCCTCAAGACACATTTAAATTTTAAATATGACTAACTTTCCATAAACAGCTGTATCTTGGCAATGGCCTTTGCAGGGAGAAAAGTCAAGGGTTGCAGCTATCACCTGTTCAATTCTTATACTCTTACAGCATTTATGCCTTTGGTAAAAAAGAATCCCAAAAACATTTTGCTCATTTTTGCTAATTTCAAGTGGGATTTTGGTCCAATGCATGTTCTTTAAAATGGGGCTTAGGCATCCCAAACTTATTTGTGCTAATACAAGGGCATTTGCCTATGCAATCTTATTTGGTCGACTTAGCCGAATAGCCAGGAAACTGTGATTGAGGGTTAAATGAGAAGGGTTAAAAGATCTAGAATCTTCCAGAAGCCCCTTCAGTAAAACTGTAAAAGCCTGGGTTTGGGTAGTGAATATCATCACAGTATCTAGTTTAGGATGATTACTACTTTGTAGCAGTATATAGTCTTCAGAGAGGGAGATGGAAGTCTAAAGCATCTGCCTGAGACCAAGCAATGTGGGCTGTTTTCTTTTATTTTAGAATTCCACACTCTTTGTCAACTTACTGTTCGAGTGTAAGAATGAGATATATTCATGATTTGATTTATAAAATGCTGTAAATAAAATTTGTTGTTTTTCTTCCTATAGAACCTTTCCCAAACTCAGGCTGCTTTGTCGAGCCTTGACCCATCTCTCCAAATATGTGTATGCAGTATGAGTATTTTTTTATTTAAAAAATAATATTGAAGAATTGCCTCATAACTTTATGCCTTTTTGAAGCACATTGCATTCTTCAATAATTTTATTAAGTTACTTAGCTTTGTTACTTAACTAAGTTACTGAGCTTTAAGTGACATATTTTTTTCTGTATCATATGATTTGATTGTACAGGTATAAAATAAATTTTGAATTTCAGTACTAATTTTGAATTTTACTAGAATCAAGGAGCCTGTTATCTGAATCCATTAAAACAATATGTTTACAGTACAAAACTAGTTTCAGGTGCAATGGCTAAGAGGAACTTTAGTTCTAGGCAAGGAGGGCAGTGGAATGATGATGGGTTTTCTTCTAAGAGAATGAGAACCCCTGATGATGTGGCTGTTAAATTTCTTCTTCCAAATGTTGTTGTAGGTGCTTTGCTATCAAGAAAAGCAGCTGCTCTCAAACGAATAAGAGACCAAACATGTTACAATAAGAATTTTGTATTGAAACTTTCTGGAAAAGACCAATTTTACCCTGGATCGCAAAATGAAAGAATGATTGCTCTAGTTGGACCCCCTCCTCTTGTCCACCGTGCATGTTGCTTGCTCCAAGATCAAATAATTGATGACCCTTTTCTTGTTACAGATGAGTCTGGCACAAACGATATGGGCCCTAGACAAGGCCAAATGAAAATTGCTGTGAGTGATAGAGCTGCTAGTAAAATCATTGGTTCCAAAGGGGCAGTGGTCAAGGATATATCTGGCCATTTTAACATTGCAATTACTATTACTCCATCAAAAGAAGTCATTGTGCCTGATGAAAGAGTTGTCACTATCCTAGGCCCAAGTAGAAATGTGTTTGATGCTCTTGAACCAATTATGCATCAAATTTCACAACAGGAAACACACATAAGTCCTGAATTTGATTATTATGCCCAATACAATAAACCAGCTGAGAGTGAGGAAGAAAAGGGTGATACTGCCATTGAGGAGACTAAAAAAGATTCTGCATCCGATCTTGAGGAGACGAAAGAGAATCAAGAAACTCAAGAGGCATTTGCAGAAAAACAAGAAGAATTAACAGATGAAAATAATGAGAACTCTCCTAAAGATGTCGAGGGTGAAAAAGGTGAAGAAACCAATGAAACTGCTGAATCCAAACCTGAAGAGTCTATTAACAATGAAAAAACAGAGGCAGAAGATGAAAAGGTTGAAGAAACTTCAGAGGAAAATGCTGGTCAGGCAAATGTAGATGATAAATGTGATAAGCCCACTGATGAGAAGTCTGACAGTGGGAGCAAGAAAGAAGGTTCAGATGAAGCTAATTAAAAAACTCCTTAAAGATCCCAGAAAAGATGGGCGATGGATTTGGCAAAGTGATAGAAACAACCGTCCCAAATGGGTCTGGGTTGAAAATCAAAGAAATAATACACATCACAACTATTCGATGCATGGTCAAAGGAGAGGAAGAGGAGGTAACAGGAATAGAGGTGGAAGGTACTAATAACAGGTTAGGTATACTTATAATCACAAATTTTTTACGACGAAGTTAAATAATGTAATCCCCACTTGCATTTTTGTAGCTAAATTAAATCTCAATGCTGCTCTCAGAATGAAATAAAATACTGCTGGCCTTACAATTTAAAATGTTTTTTTTGATAAATTCGTGGAAAGAAATTGTGATTTTTTTCTTTCAAACACAGAAAAGGTAAGTTGAAATTTACAAAAGTACTTTACCTAGAGTGGATTTATAAACTGCTCCTGAATAAAAAGTAATTTTAAGTAAGTATAATTGCATGGGTTATTTACTCATTGTGGCATTATATATTTCAGTGCAAAACTCTCACTAACATTTTTGCACTGAACTGCTTCATGCTTAAGCTAAGTAGCTAACAAAGACTTATTTTCAGATTAACATTGGATAAGCAGAAGGGGAATTGCCTTGCACTATCCAACATGAACAGTACCCCTGCATATAATCTACTGCGTACGCCTCAGCTTGCACACAGTCCACGTGCATGCACCAGCCAATCATTTGGGAGCCACAACATTGCTCAAAAGAGATCTTTACAATGACATCTTTATTTAACATTGAACTGCAGCAGCAGTCATGCAATCCAACTGTATTCATCCAATTGACCACATCATTCAATGAATGTTATTTGCAACCTCTTCTGTGATCTGGATTCAGCACATTACACTGTTTGATTAAAAATGCTTTTCTCTCAACTGCAAAATGATGATGAACTTTGAATTATGTGTCAGTCCATTGTAACACTTATTGAGCTTTTATGACGAGCATCTGAAACATTTGACCAGTTTCCTCTTCTGCTGATCGGCTCTTTTTATAATTTTAAACTGTATCTTAACCTAATATTGTATCTGATGCAATAAAGTGCCAAGGGTTTTATTGAAAAATCGCTTGTAACCTAGGAGAAGAGAGTTAAGACGTGTTAGCTTTACAGTACAGACCTAAAATGTTAGCCTTCTCATTCTTGTCACATAAGTGTCAAATGACAATTTTGTCTAGTTCATTATAATAAATAGGCCATGTCGATGTGGGATACTCAGAACTAAATTTTTCAGAACTCAGAACTAAAATATTATTTATAATATTCGTTCCTAGTGAGTCACATTTGCATATCATAAACTTATAATGTGCTAATTGCAGTTACAAACTTCAAAAATTTACTTTTCGAAAACATAGCAGAAATGTTTCATGGAAAATCGCATTAGTTTAATTATTTAAGATAAAAACTAAGATGGTTATAAACCAAAAACAGGAACTTATGTTAAAGGAAAAAGGTCGATAAATCGATAAGGGTTTTTGCTACTAAATATTATTTTATCCCTCACTTCGAGCACTGTATAGTTGCAGTTTGCATTGTCAAAAATATTATAGTAACCCCGAACTAAGTATATAGCAGTATCGTAGCAAGATGGGTGACATGACGACCTTTAACATTGACAGTGGCTACTTCGAGGGGCTTGTCAGAGGATACCGCTCTGGGATCCTCCGCCGTAATGACTATCATAACTTGGTTGAATGCGAGACTCTAGACGGTATGTATGATTTACAATTATGTACAATGTATAACGTACAATGTACATTGTACAATGTATAACGTTCAATGTACAATGTACAATGTGGTATGTGTTATGAACAGATTTAAATAAGTTTGTATGACTCAGTTCAACTCCCATTATTTCATTTGTAAGTAAAACCAACCTACTTCAAGTTTACATATAAACCTGTTTATCAGATCTGAAGCTACATCTACAAGGAACAGACTACGGTCCACTGCTGGCAAACGACCCCTCACCCCTTATTGTTCAGACTATAGATGAGCGACTAAAAGAACGACTTGTTCACGAGTTTACTCACATCAGAAATCAGTGTGTTCAGCCGCTCGCTCAGTTTCTGGATTACATGACCTACGGGTGTGTGTTAATAAAGCTCTTATTCGAAAAATAAATGTCTTTAAAATTAGACAATATGAATTAGATATCCACTCAGCCCAGTCTGTTAAAAACATCTCAGAAAATCCCCCTAACAGTTGATAATAACCAGGTACATGATAGACAACATTATTCTGCTGATAACGGGAACCCTCCGTAACCGCCCCATAGCCGAGCTGCTCCCCCGCTGTCACCCTCTCGGCCAGTTTGACGAGCTGGCTACCATCTCCATAGCCCAGAGTCCTGCTGAACTGTTCAACGCTGTCATGGTCGACACTCCTCTCGCTCCTTTCTTCTCTGAGTGTGTGCAAGTAAGTAAAAAGTCGAACTATTTCTTGATATTCCAACCAATAAACTTTCTGCTTTGGTACCAGTTACTATTTCTGCCCGATAGCTTTTCACGCCAAATACAGCTAACTAAATAGCTAACTGGTTGTCATAGGACGAGAACGATCTGGACGAGATGAATATCGAGATCCTGAGGAACAAACTCTACAAATCTTACTTGGAGGACTTCTACGCATTCTGCAAGAAGTTGGGAGGAACAACTGCTGATGTTATGTGTCCCATTCTTGCAGTAAGTTTGTACAGTCTCTCTTGGCTATATACTGAAGCGAAACTCTACGATAATTGTGTATTTGTGTTCTTGAGGACATTTTGCGTTCTAAGCAAGATACTGGATAGTAATGTCTATGTATATCTCTGAGGGTTCTGTCTTGTTGACTCAAACCTTTCAGTTTGAAGCTGACAGACGCGCTATCACCATTACTATCAACTCTTTAAGAACAGATCTCCTTAAGGATGACATTGAGAATCTTTATCCCAAATGCGGTTTGTTGTTAGACATAACTTAATATTGATTCAAAATGTAAATTTCATTGAATTGCTTAACCGTGAGATCATTTATATCGTGCCGTTTAAAACGTCAAATCTATACTATTCTAGGCACCTTTATAAGTTCTATTATTCCATATTCACCCTCTGACTGTTCAGGAATTCTGTTTCCGGAAGGACTAAAGTATCTAAAGAATGCGGAGGACCGCGAGGAGGTCCGGAGGATCTGTGAAAGGTTCGGACCGTACAAGGACTTGTACAACGGAGTCGGGGACGGACCCAACGACAAGACCCTCGAGGACAAGTTCTTTGAGGAGGAGGTATTGTTTAGATTTAAATGTTCATTAGTTTACAGCGACACTTAACTGAAATTTATCAACAAAAAGGAAACCAAGTTTGTTTGGAGGAAAATGTACTTCTATTGATGTGCATTTTGCATTTGTTGAAAACTGATAGCTGTGAATTTAGCTAACTTTTATTTTTTGTCTCTTGGTCTCATTAAAACACATCAGCTTAACGGAAAACTTGCCATCGTACGGTAGTTACCCAACACCATGACATTAATAGTAGCTTCACCTTAACAAGCTTAAAACTCTGGTTCTGACGTTCATACTTCCCGATATGATTGTACAGTTTTAACAGATCATGACAAATGAAACTTTCATTGCGGCGGCAGATTGAGGCTTCGAATCTTTCCGTTGTTTTGTGATCGGGACATTAGAAACATAATAAACTTCTGTTACTTTAAATCAAAGAAAAGAGAAATTTCCAGTGTTATCGACATGCTTATCACAGCCAGCGATATTCTGGTCAGCATTTGTATGCTTCCCAGGTGAATATCTTATTTGTCTGGCAAAAGCCTGGCATAACTTTCAAAAACAAGTATGGGTGCGAATTTTAATTCCATCTGCACGTTCTCGCTCAAGATTTCAGTGTCTTTCTTACCATTTGTCTCAGCGTAAGCCGGACAATTTCTCTATATGATCCTTTCAAACGGCTTGATATCAGAAATTTGGTAACTGCAGTTGTGGCTTTACTTTTGATGATATTGGCGAAAGTTGTTGGAGGTTTCATGGTGTAAGACATAAAGGTGGAGTGTAACATTGTTTCCGCGTTCTGCGGAGTTATTCTCTACAAGGATAGAAATGAAGTGCTCGGTAGAATCAAACTACATATTACTATCTTCTTTGTAATTCCTGTATTTTTATTGGCTATAAGTCTGGCTATCTGTAGTGGTGCTGAGAAGAGGAAATATGAATGTATAACAAAGACAACTTCAACAGTCACGAAACAGGGCGAAAGTAACAATCCTTTTTTCTTGGTTTGCTTTTTTGAAATATGCAGCATTCCTCTGCCGCTCACTTCTTTCTTTTGGGATACTGCTTTTTAACAAATAGATCCTATTGCGCCATCATTGCGTTTCTGATTTTGTGAGAAGGGTCTTTCTGATTTTGTGTGAAAGGAAAACACTATCGGTAGTTGCAAGAGACTGTTGAGGTTCATTAGAGGGGCTAATATAGAACACCCGAAGTTGTACAGAGGAGTCCAAAGGACTGAGGAGAATGTTGACGGAGCCGTTCTCGATGGAGAAGACGTGTTCTATGGCTGTGCAGTCGGTGCAGTTGCTGAGACCAGAAACTCCTACTAGAAAATATGCTTTCAAATTAGTTGTGATTAAAAATCTTAACGTGAGCCTACAACATATTAGCAATTACATAACGTCCCCAATTTTTTGTTTCAATTCTTAAGTTAGTTCTACGGGCAGCCAGCTCCACATATCACTTTTCTAGATCAAGTTCAAGAAACCTTGTCAGATGTCATAAGCAAATTGATGTCGCCTCTATATCCCGTTGCTCTGTCTAAGGTTTAAAGCTATGCAGTACTAGGCAGCACCTAGACTCACAACCTCTCCATTCTGAAACTGACATTCTAACCAGCAGCGCTGCCGTAAAAATTTTTACCAGATTTTATTATGATTTAATAATGTGACAAGAGCTACATTAAAGTGCAGGAGTACCATCTCATAATGTAATATGATTCATGCTAAAGACGATTAACGCGTGTTTATTGAAAGGTTCTACAACAACAGACTCGTATCTATTTATGTCTATTAACCCCCTCAGATATGATTCAATGCTCGAACTTTGTCTGTTATCCTTTTATGTGCCTAGTTTGGCGTGGAAATGATTTAGACATGATCCTGTGACACATTGATTAAATGCCTCTTTCCATATATTTTAAATTATTAATTACTATATGCTGTACTGTTTTACGAATCTTAATCTTCAATTCAATTCAATTCAAGCGTGTCTCAATGTTCAATCCACAGCTGCACGATAACTGAATACTGATCCAAAAACATATTCGTTAAACCCACTTATTTTCAGGTCAAGATGCTCATGCTCTCGTTCGAACAGCAATTCCACTTTGGAGTTTTCTACGCGTTCGTAAAGCTTAAGGAGCAGGAGAACAGAAACATCGTGTGGATTGCGGAGTGTATCGCACAGAAAAACAAAAACAAGATCGACAATTACATTCCGATATTCTGAACATGCTGACTGACTGTGTTATGATGTGAAGAATTTAAAGAATGTGTTAGTTATGTAAGGACTCGTTTGAATTGAATTGAACTGGTAGATTTTTTCTTTGCTCTCTACATGTTCTGTACTTTTGGGATGGATGCTCTTTGGGTTTCATGATAATTGTAAACTGATATCAGTTGGATAGATCTTTAATTTTGAAATTTTTTGGAAATCATGTGTACAAAGGTTTCATATTTTCTTGAAATAATCCTGACACTTCAAAATTTCAACTTTATCATCGAGCAGATATCTAGCTGAACTAGTATTTGAACTAGTATTCGATAAAAATAATCTAGTTGTAGATAAAAACTTTATGATTCCGATATAATCAATAAATGTTAACATATTAAAGTTTTGATTTCAGTGAATAATACAAACATTCGGATTGTTACTATATTGAGATGTGCGCAATGTACAAAATCACCGTGTTTGAAACTGCTGGCAGTGATATTGATGATTTTGAATTGTGTTTAAATGTACTGATGTAAATTGTGCATCGTTTTTATAATATAGTGCGTATCATTTCTTCAGAACACCATAGCGCGGTGGCTTTTATCTTAGCATAACGGATACACTTGAAATTGTATTAAATAAAAATTATTTTCAATTTGAAGATGATTTCGTTTCTTAGCATTGAACATGCAGCTTGTACTTTCTAATATTTAACATAAATGTAATGTCCAAATAAAATACAAAGTTCCTGAAACATAGCAAAACTGGTTCACATACAGTGCATAAGGGATGGATATATATTAACCTAGTTCAAGAAGGTCCAAACTCCTTCGGCACAATGTAGAGCTTGTGTTTTAATTCTCTCCATGAGAAACTCAAATAAGTCCTCATAGTTACCCCAACTTTACTCCTTCCAACGTTCCTTGTTTCACTCCTAATCCCTCTAAGCATGGCAGGTTTACCGGGACTCAACTTCAGCGGACCCAGCAGGAAGACGGTCCAGGATTTGACGGAAGGGGAACACGAGTTTAATATCCGGCCAAATGAGAGTGTTTACTTCATCAACTGTTCCGACTCTACTCTCTCTGTAAACTCTAGAAGTGCCAAGGTGGGCTGATTGTTTTATCCTCCTCGAAATTTATGTCATGGTGACTCTAAAGTTGATTCTATCTATTTGACTATTGGCTTGAATATATGGTTGCATTAGTGTCAATCTTAGAGGAGTGCGCTAGGGGCATTTGCCTTTAGAGCAATCTTCTTCGGTCGACTCAGCCGACAAGTTATACCTCCCAATCTTGTAAAAACTATCGATATTTAAACTTATTTTTTTTTAAATCCACTTTTCTTTTAAAAACTATTTAATCATTTCCAAAACGGCTAATGTATTTTTAAGGTTTCAGCAGAAAACTTGAAGAACTGTACGATAAACGTTAAGTACAGTCCCCTAACATCCTTCGTAGAAATTGTTAACTGTGATGGTCTACACGTTCATTTGGCGGAGGGCGTGTCAGTTAATACTGTAAGTTATATAAATCACATTTTCAGTGTTATTTTCTAAGTTTAACGTTTAAACTTTTGATGTCGCTTTTTCTTGAAGATTTACTTCTCAAACAGGCTATTTTTAATTTTCAATAACATATACTCAACTCTTTGGCTAGCAGTTCCATAATTAAGTAATTAAAGGGGCGGTTCGTTCCAGGATATTTCTCACCTTTTTAAACCCCACGCACCAGATTACAATAGACGGGTCTGATCACGTGACCATACACGTGGTTAACGTTCAAGAACAAGTTTCTGGAATCTGGTGGCACAAGGTATATTGTAGATAGACACATAACTTTACACTTGTAACAAACTCTGTAAACTTTGGAATGTAGGTTATGTACTGAGGAGGTTATCACACCCCACAATCCTAGATCCACTGCAAATGTTAAATCACTTATTACTTACTTCTTCGTTACTCAATCAGTGTGTTTAATACTTGGCTATCTTACCTGAGATGTTTGCCAGGTATCTAAAGTGTATGTAGACCGAGGTGGAGAACAAGGGTTGTTCTTGTTGGACAAGCTGGAAGAGAACAACAAAATCACGATGTTCCAACACGTCTGTAAACCCCAACCTGACGGAACTTTCTCTAAAGAACCTGTTATGAGGTAAGAGACTGTTAGTTCTGAAGTAATTAAACTATCATGAAACTAAATAATCTGTGAGTCTAACTCAATGATTTGATTTTATTTGATATTTGATTTTATTTGACTTGATAAATCAATTATCTCCATTATTTCACCTAAATGTCAAGTTGAACGTACACTCACTCATGGCGTCATATTGAAAAGGGTGCTCTCATTTGTACTTCCGTAATAAGTGTCAACTTACTATAAATGTCTGGTGTTGTGTTTGTTGTTTAGATGGCTAATAAGAAATTTATGTTTAACAGGGATGAAAAGAACAGGATTGCTACAAATTGAAAAACTGAAATGGTGAGAGTCTGCTGAAGTTGTTGATGTTAACTCCGTTCTTCACAGCTGAAATAGTAATTTTATAACAAAGTTCGTTCTTGAACCGTTCATCTGTGGCTGTCGTTGAAATCCTATTTATTTCTGTCTGTACTGAACTGAAATCTTGTTAGATGTACTCTGCATGCCACGAAATGTTTTCTTCACGATATAATGGAAATAGTTTTATCTATTGAATCTGACCCCAAAATAAAGCCCGTTATTTATTTTGGGGTTCTTTATCATTCGTGTACGGATGTCTACTCAGGATTTTTACATCATACTTTACTGTATAGCGTAATAACGGTCCTTTATTTTACGCCACATCTCATACAATCTGCATGTGTAAATCTTTTTGACGCACATGGAACTAAAGGTTAACAAATTTTCTCTAAATTGGAACAATCCGTATCTTAACTTAAGTATTTAACTTAAGTTCTAAACTTACTGAACACAGCCAGTGTGCCACTACAATTGGAGAAATGATCTCCGTTTATCGCGACGAAGAACTCGAACACACCAGAATCTATTAGAGTATCCGTGGTATGTTGCAACTCGAGGCCCTGGGTCTCACACTCTTGGTTACACTCTTCAAGGGTCTCCCAATCTCCGTTCTTCCTATCTCTCAGTTTCCAAACCACTATATCCCACTTTGTCTCCGCGCTCAGGGTTGCACTCAGGGTTGCTTTCCTTCCGACTTTCTGAACTTCGTTTCTGCAGTGCAGCGTTACTTCTGAAATTACGTTTCAGTTAGTTTTTATTATTCATCCAACAATTAGTAATCCAGTAGTAAGTTCTCTTTTTAAAGCACAGAATTCCATGGTAACTACCCCGACGTAACTTCAAACCTGAAAAACAGGACGTCGGCACGTCACCCTCAAATAGATCATGCTCCCGACACGTGATGACGTAACTCTCCTTAGACTTGTTAGTACAGATCACAGTTATCTCAGTTCCCTGGATCACCGGCAGAACGTTCGGCTGTAAAGTTTCCAGATTATCTACCGTCGGGAGACAACCGCAATACGGGATTATCCTGTACTCCATTGAAGCTGTGTCAGCTGGATAAGCATCTGAGAACTCTATCTGGACTGCATCTTGGGACCAAATATCGGGGCAGTTAGAGTCTCGATTGTTCGGTATGTTGAAGGTAAACAGTCGGGCTCCATTGCAGTCGATAAAGATGTTGGCGGAGGTTTTTGTTATGGTCCAAGTCAGGTAGTCCTCCCTGGGAGGATTCCCTGGAATTGTTTTCATTTCTTTGTCACAGTTGTACACATTGAATATAACATCTGAATCTTGGAAACTAAGTTGGAGATGTCCTATTGGTTGGAATGTTTCAGTGTTGCTCTCAGGTGCATCGCTGTACATCACTACTACCAGATCTCCACTCTCCGATATTGTATTTATTTGCAAAGAATGTCTGTCTTGGTCAAAGTATATCGGTTGGCCTCTTTCAACCTTCCCCCAACCTGAAGATCGAACTTGTAAATAAGGACTAGATCTATAAAAGTATCTGTTCCTATCTCCCCGATTTGTTCTTATTACCCTAATTTTAACTTTAAGATCAATGTTGCAATAAAAATTCACATCTTCAATTTCTTAAAATGAACTTCTCGTGACTAACGTGAACATCGTCACGTGACCCTGCTTTTACTTACCCACACAAACAGATACTCCAATCAGGGCCACCAAGACTGTTCTGATGACGAAACCGACAGTTTTCATTTGTCCTTCTTTAGTTTATTCCGCGGGAATCTTACAAACTTTGATGGTTCAACCTTTTTAGGTTAGATAAAGGATGGTGTTAAAGGATTTTATAGTAAAGCTGTTGGAACTAAAAAGTAAAAAACATTGACCATTTAATTATAATAGTAAGTGAAGCTAGTGCACACTGCAACTTCAAATCCAGAGGCCAGATTAACAATATTCTGTCATGTTTAGAAACTTTCCAAAAACCGATGCAAATAATAGGTAGATATTGCTCCAGGCAAAAAACTGAAACGACTCGGTTTATCTGAAGAAAGTTGGATCTTTAACACGGTTTAATACGGTCGGCATCCTCCAATGGGCACGAGATTCCTGTAAGCATGGTATTCCGGCTAGAGAGCATGTGCTTCTGCCTTGACGCATTAACTGACAATAAGGCATGTGATTGGAGCTGAATCTAGCATTAACGCTCTTTAGAGCTGCGTGCTCGTATCATTAAAACTTTGTGTTTGAAACTGCCTTTAGCAGTTTAGCATTTAATCTTTGACAGGAAATGTGAGAGTTTCTCCCTATGGATCCTGTTAGAGAAATATAATTAGGTATATCAATTAATTAGATAAGCATGTTCAGATGGTAGGTTTGACCCTTAAAATAAGGTCATGTTCACGCCTAGTTGTCTAATTACGTAATTACATAGTGACTTAATTGACTTTAGCAATCACGTGCCTTATATTGCCATAGACAGCGCTTTCCAAACTGAAATAGCTTAACGAACTGTAGTGGAATTTACGTCCTGCAAGGATTGTTTAAATTGTGAGATATAAAAGGGACATAAGTTAAGCGCTCATCAATTTGAGTTTAGCTCTCATTAGAACTACCAATCTGAAGTAACTTGTATTCTCTTAAACGTATATTTTGTGACATGTTATCAATCTTGTTCTGTATAAATAGTCGTGTCTAATGTTTCACAAAGATCAGTCTTGCACACATGATAACAGATAAACAGTACATGCACATTATACACGATTATACACATATTATACACGATATTCCACAGACACAAAATCCTGATTCTTGTTTTTATCAAATAGCCCGATTTTAACATCTGTGAATCTTTAGTTTGGTTTCATTAATTGCGATAATGCGATGATATTTCATTTGGTTCAAATCAACAATAGAGGCAAATATTTGATTTCAGCTCAGTAGAATGAAGGAAATAAAGCAGTATTATGAATCACAGCGTGGCGCTAGAGCCTAGTATTTGATATTCAAGCGGCAAAACTAAGAAAATTGTTCAAACAATTAGTTTAATTCATCACAACGAAGTGAAGTAACTAAAATATTTAGTTACATTCAAAAACTGAAATGAAGTGTAAATACAAAAACACTGTCACCCCAGAGAGAACGGCTATCCTACGACTGAAGCAGAGAAAATTGCGGCTGACGCAAGGCAGAGAGAAATAGAGCAAGCTATGGCAGAACGTCTTCTCGCTGACATCAAAGTAACGAAAAAAGACGGATAAAAAACTCTTGCTGTTCTAGCGTTCGTCGCGAATAACTGTTTTGAGGGCGTTTTTTATCATTATTCATCCGGCTTATTATTTTACACGATTATGTTAAGGGACCTTTATTTTTGAATATGCAATTTTAGGTGGTTTTATTTGTTTTGATATGACGTGTTGTGAGTATTTGAGACTGGTTTAACCAAATTACTGTAAAATGTTTGTAAATTTACTGTTACTATTTATATTATTTCTTTCTTAAAATTCCTGTTTCAGTTCGTAATCTTTGTTCGATCAAGAAATATTATCTAAATAAATATCGACTCAATCTTCCGTGTTCGAGTCCCACATCCGCCAATCCTAGAGGAGTGCGCTAATGGCATTTGCCTATGCAATCTTCTTTAGTCTACTCAGCCGAATGACCGGGAACTGGGAAACTGTGATTGAGGGTTAAATGAGGACTGTAAAAGCCTGGGTACAGGTTTAACAACATACAGAATACAAAAAATGTACTTTCTATTTCCATAAAAAATGTCACATAATCATTAACCAATTAAGATATAAGATAATCTACATGAAATAAACAAGTGCTTGTATCACCCACAGTGCAGTGTTGTTTTAACTAAGTTTACTCTGTATGTATGCCATAAGTTGATCGTTTTCATTTTCTATTTTCAAGCCATTGATAGATTGTTTTATCTTGTCTATTGGAGGGATAAGTTTGGCTGATCATGACTAAATAAAAAGTTTAACCTCTTCAGATCAGCTCTCTTTATGCGATTATTGTTGTTGTTTGAAGGTCGCAAATCGTGTACAACCCAACTTGAATAGTTTAATATGACCACACTAGACACTAGTTACCTAGCACTTTGAATTGTTCTACCTCATAAAACTGCCTAGGTTTGTTTTTGGGGGGTAAGAGCAAACATTTCCCACCGCCTAAGAACCGTTTAAGAACCGCTCAGTTACCTAGCACTCAGAATAACTCCCTAGTTACCTAGCACTCAGAACAACCCCCTAGTTACCTAGCACTCAGAACAACCCCCTAGTTACCTAGCACTCAGAACAACCCCCTAGTTACCTAGCACTCAGAACAACCCCTAGTTACCTAGCACTCAGAACAACTCCCTAGTTACGTAGCACTTAGAACAACCCCCTAGTTACCTAGCTCTCAGAATCACCCCCTAGTTACCTAGCACTCAGAACAACCCCCTAGTTACCTAGCACTCAGAACAACGACATGCCGCTGCCCAAGCTGGAGGGGTTCAAGGGAGCGTACCGTACGATGGTGTACGGAATCAAGGGCGTACGGTGGACAGTAGACGACGACAAGAGCTGTGCAGCTGTGTACATTGTGGAGTGTTCCGATAGTCAAATTATTGTACCTCATAAAACTGCCAAGGTTTGTTTTCAGTCTTCTTCTCTCAATTTTACTTTTCAGATCGACCTATCTCTAGATTTACTTATTATCATTTCGATTTAAAAAACTTGATGTGTTCGTGCGATAGAGAAGTTACTTTTCATCCTTGAAAAGTTGAAAGATTCTGTGTCATCTCGTCTCACCGACCGAATTTAGATTTCAGTGGACGGCTGTAAAAACATGTCCGTTCAGATCGACATGTCTCCTCTGACTTCAACTCTTGAGATTGTGAACTGTAACAATATCGATATACTTGTATCTGATACCTGTTCCGTACAAACCGTAAGTATTTCTCCTGCGAATTGCTGTCTCTCCTGTCTAATAATTATAAATCTGCGCGCCGAATTCGTAAAATGTCTAATATTTCATGCATTTTAAACTCGCTTTCATTCCATTTATGAATATGAACGGTTTTAAGTTTTATCGTATCATTCTACGTGTTTCAGATAACTGTTGACAATTGTGATGACATAAAGATTCATGTCAGTGACCCTAAATCTCAGCTGTATAAAGTCTGGTGGCACAATGTAAATAAAACCTTAATTCAGCGCTCTCTCACACTCTCACACACTCTCTCACTCTCACTCACTCTCTCTTTCTCTCTCTCTCTCTCTCTCTCTCTCTCTCTCTCTCTCTCTCTCTCGTCTC
>JH153415.1:215134-231506 GCA_000226015.1 Mnemiopsis leidyi
TGTGTGTCGTGTAGTCGTGTGTGTGTGTGTGTGTGTGTGTGTGTGTGTGTGTGTGTGTGTGTGTGTGTGTGTGTGTGTGTGTGTGTGTGTGTGTGTGTGTGTGTGTGTCTGTGTGTATGGGTGTGTGTCTGTGTGTCTGTGTCTGTGTCTGTGTGCGTTTGTGTACTTCGTCTGTCCCGTGTTCCCGTTAGGAACAGAAAACGTAATTTGAGAAAGTCATTTTCGCGGATCTATCTGAAGACAATGCTGATTGAATGGTACATGTCCGGTAAATGCTGAATGCTATCAATTATAAATGTAACACATAAATCATAGAAAACTGTCGACGTATTTTAGATCTAGACCCTTTCAATAGGTTGCACTACGATCTTTATCGAACTTACACCTAAACTTCTCAGTTACGAGATTCACGTAGAAGTAAAGACACGTACGACGCCCCCTAAATAACTACAGTTTTGACGGATACGGCGGTTGTTGGACATAGGTCGCCAAGCGGGTCTGCCTCTCAAAACAAAAGCTTCTTGAACAAAACTCCGTTATAGAGCAAGCACTGCACAATGGTTAGGTAGGTGCCGAATGACCATTCTTTTGTTCAGATTTACGTCACGTGACCTCGTTTTGTACCACTTTTATCCATTTTCTTTGTTTATTGTTCACGAGCATATTGTAAAATTGTACGCCCGTTTATTATGTCGTCCTACTTTCTGTCGATGTTTGCTTCCAGGTTTCATTTTAGCGTCTCTATATCGTTTTAGGCGTGTCTTACTTTGTTACTTTGCTGGTGTCGATTATTTTATTTAAATTGCACGAAAAAATGTTAGTTCCCGAAATTATAAATAATTTTTTCCTCAAACATCAAAGAAAACTTTAAATTTCATCTTATTCAAAGTCCAAGTCTTACAAATTACTTACTTTCCTGAGATTCTTAATTCTAAATTTTCTACAGCGAGGACGATGAAGTGGTTGGTTTTACTGGCTGCTTTAGCAGCCTCTTCTCTTGCAGCAGGTATGATCCATAAACTTATCATATCATCACACGGCATGTGTTTTTTACGTTGATGATTAAGTTTAATTCTCCATAATTTTTGTAATACCCGACTCGCTTGCGACTCGTTTCGGAAGAAAGTTAGATGGATCTCGTCAATATCATGTCAGACACAACAAACCTCAACATTTCAGATTTGTCGGAATGTTATGTGGACAACACTGCTACGTGGGGAGGCGACATATCGGGAGCGAACTTCAGAACCGCCTCCAAAACTAAAGAGGAATGTTACATGGCTTGCAGACGTCTCAGCACTTGCACTGTCAGTTGAAATATCTATTTTATCTTATTCTTTGTTTAAAGCAACTACGATGTTTTAACTCAAAAGTTTCTAGCAAATATCCTCAATTATCTACTCCACTGAATATTCAGTAAAGAACCCTTGTTGTGAACTATTAACTATAATATTTCGCTTTAAGAAAATTGTGAATTTCAACTCATTACTAAATTATGAAAATTTGTACGCTCGCAGGTCTTCCTATTCAGAAAAACCGATGGACATTGCTGGCTAAAGCAGGCTGAAGCACATACCCGGGCTCTTAATAACCACATGATCGGAAGAATGGAGTGTTTCGATGCTAAAATTGCTGGTGGGTACTTAGCCAGATTGAAAACCACACATACTGATTGAAAATCTTTTCGTACCGAAATAATGACTGTACATTTGGTGAACAATCTTGTACTATTTTACCTTACCCCTCCCGACAGCCGACCCAGCCGAAGAAAGTACAGGGCCCGCAGCGAAGTTCACCTTCAAGTACCACACCCGGAATATACAGGGCCAGGACGGCGGCGCTACCCAGGGATACTGGTTCGCCGTCGTTGGAACCGCCGGGGAAACCGCCGAGCACGACTGTGTTGGGGACAAGACTAAAGGAACCAGCGGGAGCTGCACCTTCGAGGATAACGCTGAGATAGGGGAGGTGACAGGAGTGAGGATCGGTAACGGGTACAATGATAACTGGAGGTTCACCAAGATGGCCCTCAGCGTGGAGGGGGTTGATCAGCCCACTTTCTACGGATACGCGTCTGTCGAGGCTTTCCAAACTATCACCGTAGCTTTCGATAAAGGTAAGGTTTTAAACATGGCTTATTATTTGTATGTAATTCTAGCCTTCTTGCTGATGGATAGAAAATAAGTCTTTTATGAGGGTAAAGTTGATTATTTGTCACCTTTCGTTACTGAGGAATCGTCTCTATATCCGATTCACGACATTCTGATGATCTACTCCCCCCGCAATATTTCCTATTCACGATATTCTGATGATCTTCTCCCTTCTCACAGACCCAGAGTCCTGTTACATGGACGGTATTGACTTGTGGGGAGGCGACATCGCTAGTTTCCGGACTGTCCGGAAAGAAAAAGAGGAGTGCTATGATGCTTGTAAGCGTCATCCTGAGTGCACCGTTAGTTTTTCATTAACTTCCTACGTCTTAAATGTGTACCTTACACTATAAAATACTCACAATTTATTGTATTCAATTTCTCTAATTTTCATAAAAATTTGGATAAATTTCGATACTTTAACTCACAGCTTCTACTCAGTGTTTTTACTCAGTGTTTTTATTCAGTGTTTTTACTCACTGTTTTTACTCAGTGTTTTTACTCAGCGTTTTTACTCAGTGTTTTTACTCACTGTTTTTACTTAGTGTTTTGCTCACTGTTTTTGCTCAGTGTTTTTACTCAGTGTTTTTACTCAGTGTTTTTACTCAGTGTTTTTACTCAGTGTTTTTACTCACTGTTTTTACTCACTGTTTTTACTCACTGTTTACTCACTGTTTACTCAGGCGTGGGCTATGCATAAGTCTGGAGGACATTGTTGGATCAAACATGACGGACACAGGGGCGCCAACCCGGCCGGACACATCGTGTCAGGGAAAATGAACTGCTTCTCGGAGAAGTTAACGGGTGAGAAGCGAGCTATAGCAATGTATTTGAATTAGCAGTGTCGTGTTGGGCTTGCTTTAAATTTACGTGATCTATAATCCGTAAACCATGTGACTTAAGCTACCATCAACTCTGTACCAAACTTATCTCAAGTTTAAAGCACTTCTCTCTTTTGAAACTCTTCGCTCATTCTCAGCTGAGGCAGAGTCGGAGTTTGTAAACGTAGCCCAAATTGGGGATGTGGAAGTTACTCAAGAGGGAAAGAGGCATGGTGCTGCTGCCGAACGTGCTGTCGACGGAAATTCAAACACAAGATGGGATTTGAAAGGTATGATTTTTAAAACATTTTTTTGGAGCAGAAAGTTATTGTAATCAAATTTGAGTTAAACTTCGACTTTTTGTCTCTCTTTAATCTTGCACTTCTTTCATGGACAAATTGCGATTCTCATGCTGTATTTTGCCCTGAGAAAATTCCTTCAATTGAACTCTTCTCGAGGTTGTGCATATACCTGGTCTCACTATCTGAACTGGTGGCAGATAACTCTGGAGAAGTCTTATAAGATTGATCACGTGATGCTGTACGGGATGTCCGACAACTGGAACAATGAGGGTGTCCTAAATGGTGCTCATGTACGTTTATACAGCCCTTTTTTTAGTTTATTTCCTGAGACCTTTGTTGGTTCGAAAGTAGAATGTAATAAACTTTGAAGATGTTATTTTCCTCATAAAAAACGAACACAAATCCCACAGCTAATGATTGGAGGACAGATTTGTCAGCAAATCACAGGAATGATGGAAAACCCGACTGAAGGACACAGGTTTGACTGTAACGGTGACGCCTCAAAGAGGACAGGAAAAGTTGTTCGTCTGGAGAATTACTACCAACGTTTGATTATCTGCGAGATCGAAATTTTCGGTGAGAAACATGTTACAAAATTCCTATACTTAGATTATCCGCTTCTAGTATATCAAAAAGCAATTCGATTTTTTTCAATCTATAGTAAACAATATCTTAATTCACACAACCCAAAATAAACACACATGACACAAACCAATATACTATCAGCAATTCCTATGTTTCAATACAGAGGACCTAACTTTGTCTCTTCCCATTCCAGTACACCTCGTTACACTTCTAATTTCCTACACTAAAACAGTCCTCTCTCAGTCCGCAAGGAGGATATGGAAGATGAAGCTCCGACCGTACACCCAGTCCTATCCAGCGGTCAACAACTTGACGAGTTTTACAACGTCGCTTGGGCGAAGGAAGCTAGTCAGAGTTCTACCGCCCATGGCGGTACTGCTGATAAGGCGGTCGACGGCTGGACCGCCCAGAACTGGGCTGGGTGAGTTGTTTAAGATTATAAGTGAGACCTTTGGCAAGATTTTGATTGTTCACGTCTTTTTCGTGTATTCCAAACATTTTCTTCGATTGACGTTGGAACTCTGATTTCACGTCAGCGACAGTAACCTCTAAAAAGATTAACAGGTTAGGGGGGGGGGGGGGCTCACCCCCTGATAATACACTTAACTATATTGGAGAGCTACCCCAGATTATAAAACCCTCCCTCTCTCTCAGACAACACGGCTCGTGTACTCACTCTAAGGACCGATCTGTTGATTGGTGGAAGGTCGATCTAGGACGTGTCTACCAGATTGATCACGTGAGAGTTTGGGGACTTGATAACCACGCCTCTGCTTACATGGTCGATGTTGCGGTAAGAGTCAGACTGTTTGGTGTTTTTTATTGTCCGCTCTTCACAAGGGGCAATAAGTCAAACTAACAAAAAGAACTATGAAAAACTGTCTTTATATTTGTCTCTAACATCAAAGAACAGTTTAAAAAAAAAGAACAAAACAACTTAGCATCCCTCATCTCAACAAAAAATACCCGCCCCTCCCCACTTTAGCTACCTCCACAGAGCTTTGTCCCAGGTATTCGTAGGAAAGAACCTGTGCGGTCGACTGAAGGACATGAAGAAGGAGGGTCCGGAGGAGGTTAAGTGTGACAGTTCAGAACTGATGGCTGGCCGTTACGTCACTCTCGCTGCTGGGTCTACCTACCTCGCTATTTGTGAAGTCCAGGTTCGTACTCTGTACTGCCGTGACATTTCTTAACTGATATTGTTGTGGTTACCTTAATCTTTAGAACATCATACTTTTAATAATTGGCAAAAAGGACTTGGACAACTTTTTTGTCCTTGTTGGCAACCCTGTACAAACTGTAACTAACAACTGAGACTGTAAGATCACTAAATTTGAAATAAAAAACGGAGACTGTATAATCTGGTGACTGTAAAAGTAACCGTTGCAGGTGATGGTAAAGAAGGAGGACCTGGAGAAAGAACCTGAACCTATCACCTGGCCGGGAGAGAGGGTGGAGGGTTTCACCAACGTGGCCTTCAACCACCCGGCCGTCAGTGGAACTACCACTGCCAGGCAGAGTTCCACCATACACGGAGGTGACGCAAGCCGGGCTAACGATGGGAACAGGAACGGACATTGGGGCTAGTAAGTTTTAACTGTTTTTGTTGTGTTGTCGTTATTCTGTTTTGTTAAAACTTGAATTGTTAATTTGCTGTACTGTGTACATTGTTGTGTTTCACCTGCATTTCATTCTGTGTGTCCTAGAGGGTTTTATTACCACATGGATTCCGGCTATGCTGAAACAATCCGTTTCCGTTCGAGCGATTTTGTTCAATTGTACAACGTTCAATTGTACAATGTACTGTAATCTGTATTCAACTGTGCCACATTATCACTTAGAAATGGAGTTGAACCCTTTAGTGCACGTAAGGAATAGGCAATGACGATTAGATTCTAAGTTAGGATCAGTTGATCCTCTTTCCTGGCTAAACCTTTTCAATGCGGTTAGTTTGTACGAAATACACTGTGAACAATTTGATTGCTGTAACATTGCATTTCAGCAATTCTCCCCAGTGACCCTACCCTTATTCTAATTTCATATTTCAGTGGTTCTGTGACACAGACAAACAGAGAGGGGGCCTAACTCTAATTTCATACTTAAAGTGATTCTGTGACACACAAATTTCTTATTTCAGTGGTTCTGTGACACACACAAATTTCTTATTTCAGTGGCTCTGTGACACACACAAATTTATTATTTCAGTGGTTCTGTGACACACACAAACAGAGATGGGGCCTAACTCTAATTTCATATTTCAGTGGCTCTGTGACACACAAAAATTTCTCATTTCAGTGGTTCAGTGACACACACAAATTTCTTATTTCAGTGGTTCTGTGACACACACAAACAGAGAAGGGGCTCAGTGGTGGGAGGTTGATCTGGGCAGGGTTTACAAAATCCACCACATCGCCATTTATGGGAGGACCGACTGTTGCTCAGAGCGAATAGAGGGTGCTAGGGTCGGTTTTGGAAAATAACTTGCGAACATAATCATTATATTTTGAGAAGTTACTTAACATTAACAATTAGATTTTCAAAAGATCGAGAAGATAATCATGATTCTGTCATCCTCTAATTTTGACACAGTCTCCGCAACATGCAATTACTGGCCATGTTAAGAAATGATTCATTGCTCTGTCAGACAGTTTGTTACCTAACAAACCCGCAAAATTTCAGGTTATTGTCGGAAAGTCTCTGCAAGTCGCTTCCGACATCGCTAGACCCGCAAAACCAACTGATCCGATAGAAATAGATCTGTCTAAACTGGAGGAGGATGTGTACGGGAAGAAAGTCGCTGTTCAGCTCGTGAATAACTACCTGTCTCTTGCTGAAGTGGAGGTTTGGGGTGAGTACCACTGTCACAGATCTGAAACTCTTTAAACAACATTTTACATGAAGCTACATGGGAATTTGTTGAATTTAACCAATTAAACAAGACTTAAGATGTTCTTAATTTTGTTTCACTTGAAACAGATAGTACTTATGATTATAGCATAATTATAAAAGGTAGTAGTTTTTACCTCCTATCTTCAATTTACCTCTAACTCCAATCTAACATTACACACATAACTCCAGTTCGGAACGAAGACGTAATGGCGGAGGAGATGCCGACAGTTGCTCCAACCTGGGAGAATGTCGCTGTAGGACGTCCTGCAAACCAGAGTTCTACTTGGGGAGGAATGGATGCTGCTAGGGCTGCTGACAACTTTCCCTCTCTGCTGAATCCCAGCCAGTTAGTTTCTCAGGCATTTTATTTGTGTAACCATACCAAGGGTCAGGGGTTGAGTTCTTTAGCCTGCAAAATGTATTGAGACTTTGCTACTTTTATGATGATTGATGGACAATGGACGATTGACCCTGTTTACCGTAGCAAAATGTATATAAATTTTCACAGTTAGATCAAACTTTATTCACATTTACACTGTACTTCAGTGGATCCTGTTCTCACACTGAAAAGGACGTGATCAGCTACTGGCAGGTTGATTTACAGAAGGAATTCTACATCGACCACATTAAAGTTCTGGGTCGGAATGATAACGACAACGCTGCTAAGAGGATCGACGGTGCCACGGTGAGGAATAAGCTCTGGTTTTATGTTATAGATCTTGACAAAGTCCGACATTAAGTATCGAGACTTTCAAAGTCTCAGCACCCAGGAATATACTGAAGTGGGTTAAATCCGATCACAAATATCCAGATTTTTCTGGACAGTATTTTGGACATTAAATCTTATTCATCTCCCAGCTTGAGGTTGATGGTAGGACAGTTGGAGGATTTAGTTACGAGAATCAGAACCAAGAATTCGTTTTCCCTTTGAAGGGTCTTCAAGGAAGAGTAGTTAAGATTGTCAAGAATAACGAGTATCTAACAATCTGTGAAGTTATTGTCATGGGTAAGTTCCTATTTTCAATTTTTGAAGAATTTGTTATATGTCGCTCTGATGTATGCTGCTCTTTTTTTCCAAAATGCTAAATTGAAATCAAAACTGCTCAGTTAATCACGAATTCGAGCCTGACGATTCCTCTGTCGAACCTATCAAGAAAGATCAGCCCAACCTAGCGTCGTCTGCTAAAGCTACCTCGTCATCAGTCATGTACGGAGGCCTGCCAGCCCTTGTAGTGGACGGAAATGTGGAGAGCAACTTTTTCAAGTAAGTACTTGTCGGGTTCTCCCCATTTTATGAACAAGAATGTAATTCATTCTGGCTAGTATAGTTTTACGGTTTGTTCTTCATTTACTCTATGTAAAATTCGAGAAAGTGACTCAAATGATAATACTCAGTAATATCCTTTCAGGGGATCTTGCTACTTTGCCGGGCCAGCTCAGAACGGAAATTGGGTGAAACTGGAACTCGAAAAAGAGACTAAAGTCGGAAGTGTAGCGGTCTACCCAAGACTTGACTACTTCGCCCAAATATGCATCGATGGAGCTGAGGTATGTTTCCTTTTGCCCTTTAGAAATAAAACGGATTTGTTTTTAATGTTCACCATCGGTTTAACAGTAAAGAAGAGAGTTTTTCATTTTGGAAATTTATCAGGGTTTTCCAATTTCGTAAATTTCCGTGCAGGTCCGTGCGGGAGGAAAATTGTGCGGAGTTGTTGAGTACGTTGCTGGAGAACTTTTCTACCAAGTTGACTGTGGCGGGGCTGACGCTTCTGACATTACAGTCTCCAAAATTGGATGGCTCTCATTCTGTGAGCTTGTCGTCCATGGTAGGTCACATGTTGCTTTACTACAACTGCTATTTTCATTACAGATGACCAAGTCTCTGCGTAATTTTGGATTTATCTCACTACTGGATCATATGTACTTTACTATGGTTTATCGTTTATGAATCACATGACTCACAAATTTTTCAGAGGCATAAAGAAACAAACCAAGACATCGGAGGAAATTGCATTACTCAAGATCGAAACGAAAACTCTAAACTAAGCTCTTAAAAGGACTGAATTTGCTAAGATATTCTAATTCATTTGACGCATCTTGTTGAAATTTTCTCGATCAAACTTGTATCTGTATTCTGCACAACATTCAGAAATGTTCATATATGTGATTTTTACTTTGGACCCTATAAAGAGAAGAATTTTATTATAGACATGTAGAGTTAAGAAAACTAAAATACCTTAAAATAATCCAACAACGGTTTTTATGCCGCTCTGCTTTTAGGTGGACGATTAATGATAATTTCTAGTTGATATTGAGGGTTCAGTCTCTTGCCCATATTTATTGCCAAGACTTACTTCTTCGAACATCAAATACCTTTATCATTAACTTTTTGATGAGCAATTTTGTGAATTACCAGTCTCAACCGTATGTTCCAGCATCCAACAGTACTGTAATTTTAGCGAAACAGTTGCATCGCGACTGGCGGACCACGTATTTAAGACAATGAGAATTGCTGAAGCCACTGCGATATGAGCGCCTTTCATAAGCGCCTTTCATTAGCCTCGCGTTGCGGCCCATTTTCACATTCGCAGGGCCCATATTTCACAACGTCAGGCAACCTTTTATAAAAAAAACTGAGCAACTTATTTATTTCAACATAAGTATGCGAGGGGGTTATTTATATTGACATTCGAATTGTACATTGAAGTTTGTCATTTGAGATTTGTTGCAGACACTTTCTAGTGAGCCTAAAATTAAAAGATTAAATAATTGATGGAACCAGTTTGTAGGCATAGCTGTCTGCTGTAAATCTTCCATTTCAGGAATTAGAAACACTTCGCATACTATTTTTGTTGCCTAAAAAATGTGTGCATAAGAATATTTAACGCAAAGACAATTTGACTGCTGATGCGGGTTTTTTACTGGCGGTAAGGACATTGAATTCATTAATCTAATTTAAAAAGTCGAGAGCAAATTTACGAGTTTAGCACGCTTTCATCCGGCGAAGCAATTAGTTTTAACCAAGGTAACCGGATGTGACTTTCCAACATACTACTTTCTGTCGCTTAATTAAATTGTAAATGTAATGTAAATATTACGCGGTTTAACGCAGATATTCGGAATTATATATTATATGCATGCTGCCGGAATTTTCCTAACCAAAAGCCAACTTGAAACTTAACCAATTTTGATGTGGGATAAAATGGCAGAAATACCTGTGGATAAAATCTGACAATCACTTATTCCTAGAATAGGCCTTAACTTAACAATTTGACATTTCATTAGATTCATCTCTTGATTTCAGTCAATAAAGAATAAAGAATCCGTGTATTGCGGGGTTTCGAAACAATATGAACAATACTTTTCATAATCATTAATTATAAACAGTATTTACAATAAATCAGTACAAACTATAGTTCCTGGACGACGGGCCATGCACAGACCGGCGCTGCAAAACGTCATATATTCTCGGACCTCCCGCCCTAAATAAAAAACAGCAACTATATATTTAAAGAGAACATGTTGAGTGGTGTGGCGACTACCGCCCAGTCTCGATCTAGAAAAGTCATGTGCCGATGTCCGGAAGGGGACGGAGCGCCCACGCCGCCTGCTATAGCGCCACTGTTAAGGTATTCCCAGCCTACGATCAGCAGTTTATATGTCATCGATTTCGGCGTTGACGGCGGCCAACTCCTCTTTGGTGACGTTGTGTGCTTCTTGTTCCTTTTCGAGGTCATCTGCAAGAAATTTCTGTTAGGGGAATGTGACATTTTTACATCGGACTAGAAAATTAGAGATTGGTGTGCGACATCAGACACGATAAGTGCATCTCTCGCCGATCGAAAGAATTCCCGAGCGAGGATTCTATCCATTTATAGTCCTACTTTAAGCTGCAGGACATTGCTACCAAAAAGCTGTAACAGTCAACGAGTTGAGTATTCTTGGAATTTTAAAATATTCTACGGGCATACTTTTAACATTCAAAAGCCATACAAAGCCACACCAAGTCTGGTGAGCCGAGCGAAAACTCTGTAAGTCGCTTAGCGTTGAAGCTTCTTGTCATCAGTTTTAAACGAAAGAATGTGTAAATTTAAGACTAGAGAGCAACTTCGGTCAGAAACCGCACCTACAATGCCTATCGGAACTGAACAGGCCAATACCACGTGATTAGCCTTGTCACGTGATACTGATTCGGTTATCTTATTGGTTCGCAGTGTATCTAAAATGATAACAACTGAGGCCTTTAAATGATTGCGCGCGACACGATTGTCCTCAAATTTGTAGTAGACCACCCTGACAAGCTATTTTCAATGTGATTGGGGTCTACACCAAAACTGCGGACCATTTCAGCCGCGCACTTTTGCTAGTTCTTGTGGTGCCATTTCTCGACGAAATCATTACGTCAACTTGGACAAGATCATGCTGATGCTTAAATGAAGATTTTAAGTTTTAATGCTGCAAACTCGATCATGGAGTTATTTAAAAATAATATTGATATTTACAAGGTCACTTGCCGCCAAAACATGAACATAAAATAATAATCTATCAATCGTATTGGTATATCAAATTTAAGATTTTTATAGCTTAAAAATACAAAACATAAATCATAAGCTCTTAAGTAAGTTCAATTCAAAGACTCGTAAAATTCAAATCAATTATGTAAAATTAATATATTGTTATTATACTCCACTGGTCATATAAAAAGATCCCAGGATGGAATCTCGAAAAACTTTATTTGTCCATGTTTATGTTACAGCTAATAATACGTCACCAATGGCTTGGAACATCCTACAAAAATCTTATGCCTTCTTGCGACACCAACCAATGATAAATCTCCATTTCAAAGATAATAAATTACATCGTGTAAGTCACATGTGCATCAAGGGCAGCATCACAGGTATTCCATTAAGGTATTTTTATCAACCTGTATGCTATTTTTCAAATTCAAAAATGCTATATGAAAAGTGTAGCAAGCATTGTAAGTGACAGCGTCAGGGCCTCAGCCCGAACATTTTGATGATTCAATCAGTCAATAATTAGTGAATCTTAAAACGATAATCCAGTCGGATTGATAAATGTTGGCGACACAGGTCATCTCCAGCTGCGACTAACCTTGCTACTAAAATACTCCAAGTTTCGACCTAATACGAAACACAACGCCACCCAAAAGACCGGGCACAAAGCCATCTCCATAACCGCAATAACAGACAAATACAGAAGGAAAAGTCGCAGCTTGAAGTGTCGATCTCATCAACTTGTTTCCACCAATTGTCTCGGCAAATCACATGCGTCAAAGAAAATCAATCGAGTGCTAAGGTGTCAGTATCATTATATGTCGTTAATTTCGTTATTCAGTTCGTCAAGATCTGCTTTGGTTTGTTTGTGCAGTTCCTGTTCCTTCTCCAGGTCTCCTGTTGTGAAGGCATGCAGTTAATTTCACATGCCAGCATTTCTAGAGAGTTCCTTAACATTCCTCCACCACATGCATTCACTTCTTCTCAAAGTTCCTTAACATTCCTTCACCACATGCATTTACTTCTTCTCAAAGTTCCTTAACATTCCTTCACCACATGCATTCACTTTTTCTTAAAGTTCCTTAACATTCCTTCACCACATGCATTCACTTTTTCTTAAAGTTCCTTAACATTCCTTCACCACATGCATTTACTTCTTCTCAAAGTTCCTTAACATTCTTTCACCACATGCATTCACCTTTTCTCAAAGTTTCTTGACATTCCTTCACCACATGCATTCAATTTTACTTGGAGTTCCTTAACATTGCTTCACCACATGAGTCCTTGAACTTTCCTTCGCCCGATGCAGCCACAGTCGCGCTATGCAGTATGCTCATGACCATTCCTATCACTCCACACTTTCTTTTCACTCCACGCTTTCCTTTTACACTCCACACTTTCTTTTCACTCCACACTGTCCTATCCCTCCTCACTTTTAAGATTATATTTAACTTCATCAGTCAGTATCACACCAGACAGTATCAGACCAGTCAGTATCACACCAATCAGTATCACACTGCCTACACTCTAGCACTGCCTAGTAAATACGAGTATCACACTTGCAGTAAAAAATCTTTTACCTCTAAAAACTCAAAACTTTCTCAACCACCCCATGTCAGCACTTTACCGGGCACTTCTCCCGCATCTATCAACATTCTGCCACTAACACTTCTGTACCACCTTCCTCAACGACCCGCAAACTTTTGACCGAATTGCACTGCTAACTGCCATGCAAGGTCCACTTAACAATCCGTATTCACCAGTCTGTCAAGGGAAGAGTCACGTGACCGCTACAAAACTACACAACTTTCTCCTCACCCTCTAAGGAGGCTTCACGAGCAGAATATTACGCTGAAGTAATGAGGACCACTAAACGTCTGGAAAGAGGGGAGACGGTCAGCAAGCAGAGATATGGCATAATGAGCAGAGGTAATTAGGTAATTAATGCTATAATTACTGGGATTGGGGAACGTGGCACTTACACCAATCGAGCCTGAGAGAAGGCACGTGACTTGCGATTGGCAGGTTGTATGGGAAGATACACTGAGAGAGGGAGGAAGAGACAGGTTACATGGAGTAGAGACACAGAGAGTAAGCAGGAGTAGGAAGGAGACACAGAGACAGAGGGAGGCAGGATAATCTGACGATAAGATAAGATTAGAAACAAACTGGAGGCAAAGCGGGTCTTCACGCGGCGGAACTTAATGAACAGATCGGAATATAGCGGACCATAACACGGGCTGGCCAGAGAGAGTGTATCGGCTCACATCACATCGGATCACCTGTCACAGCACCACGACACTTCGATATCAGCTGAAACGTTTGTGCCTCAACTTCCACGCTTTGGTTACATTGTAAGTCTCGATTTGTCGGTTGTGAGACTCCCTTTCCGCCATCTTGGCAGCTATGAGCTCCTCCATTGCCTCAACTTCCAGCTCTCTATCATCCTCATTCTCACCCACTATTTTCCATTCTTTCGCTGCGTTCAGCGCTTCATAATTTTGTTCATTTTCAGCTATTTTGGCGGCTATGAGTTTTTCCATTGCCACAATTTCCATCTCACGATCCTTTTTCATCTCATCAAGGATATTAGACAATACTCGCTTGTTCGCAAACTGCCGACCTCGCAGATCTAAAGGTTGTGTTTCAGTTTCACTTCAACTTACTTTCACTTTGACTAATTTTAGGTTCACTTGGACAAGGTTTCACTTTCTAATTGACTAATTTCAAGTTCACTTAGACAAGGTTTCAGTTTACTAAAAAAGGTTTCAGTTTCTCTTTCAATGCCGGGCTTGCATACACTTAGCTCTCAGCACACATTAAACTAGGACGTATAATTATCGAATAAATAATGCTTAAGGAAGGCTAAATCGATACAAAATGGGTAAAGATCAGCGTCATTTATAGACTAATTAATGCTTGTTGAATTGACGGAGAATAGAATGTACAAAGATTACACGCAGCATTCAAACTGTGTACATTCTGGAATATCGGCAAGAAGAAGAATGCGCCTGCCACTAAATGAAAAGAAAAGAAAACTTACTCTCGAGCTGAAGGATGTTCTCTTCCAGGACCTTGATCTGTCTCTCGGCGTTCTCAGCACGGATGGACAGGTCAGACTTGGCCTGTTCCAGACCTCGGATGTTCTCCTCGAGTTTCTCCTCTCGTTCGGTTTGCTGAAATTGTGTGGAATGTCAGGAATGTGTTGTGCCAGGGGGCCTTAGGGGGACATTTTCAGATAGATACGAGCACTGTACAGTGTGGCACCCAGGATCAGAGTCCAGCACACTGGATCAGAGTCCAGCACACTGGATCAGAGTCCAGCACACTGGATCAGAGTCCAGCACACTGGATCAGAGTCCAGCACACTGGATCAGAGTCCAGCACACTGGATCAGAGTCCAGCACACTGGATCAGAGTCCAGCACACTGGATCAGAGTCCAGCACACTGCACAATGCTGGATCACACAGACTAAATGTGCAACATCAGGTCACTGTTACACGAGACCAGTCCTTGGAGGGATTCCCTGGATAACGTCTGGCGGATCACTCCTAAGGCTTACGTTCTAGAATTTTCTTGAAACTATCCAGTCTTTTCATTTTCAGAACAAGATAAAGCCCACACCGTTGTAAAACAGACGGAATGTAACTCGCATTCCATGAGGCGATGTTAGCAAAAGAGACCGCCGACAATACTGGTTAGGGGGATGTTCCAGACACAGCACAAATACAGGAAACATAGTCCCGGTTACCATGGTAACCACACACATTACTGCAGTGTAACCATGGTAACAGTACTGAGCGAGCGCTATATAGGACCTGGGATCACAGAATAGCCCTGGCTCTACACTCGCTATACACAGGCAGTATTTGTTACAGAGCAGTAGGGTTCATTTCGTCAGAGCAACAGAGATATTTAAATAGGGCCAGACTTCGTGGGTACAGCTTTGTGTGACACTGCTCCATTCTCTAAGATGGGACCATGTTTAAACATGATTTGAGAGCACTGAGCTTGTAAGTCCAAACCGCTCCAGGCCATAGTGCACATCGGCACACCAATCTAATAGAATCAGCTATTTTTCAACTTTTAGCCGTTGAGGCCAGGGGGAGTCCTAGGTCACCATGGAAACGGCGACTCAATTGGTGAGGTAAATTCCAGTTGGTTCTGATAACTAAGTTATGTTTGAGGGAGAAGCCCCCTGGATCAGCTGGCCTGTGACTGTTAACACAGCGCTGCCCTGTGTGTGTGTGCTACATGCAGCGTCCAGAGTGCTACCTGGCACACTGCCAGGCTACCTCGCATTGTTTCTACGTCTCCTACTGGGTCTCATCTCCCCACCTCCGTCATGAGGGGTAGGACAGTGGGAATTAGAGCCGATAAGTTTTAACAAGTGCAGCTGGTAACCGCAACTCAGGGAGTGTAAGGTGAGTTGCAGCCAGAAATCTGCGAGTTGCTACTCGAAAAGGGGAGTTACTTTAGAAGTTACTTAGAAGTTACTAACCAGACCCTCAGCGGCTTCCATCTTCTTGAGGACGTTGTTGATGTTGGTTACTTCGATTTCGAGCTCTTTCACCTTGCTGAAATACAAAGAATTACACAAAACTATACAAGAAGTCATAAAATGACAAAATTCAAAAACTGAAAACAAAATTAGGATGTTTTTTAACAAAAAGGATATACACTAAAAATAGGGGAACTAAGAAACCACTTAGAAAATACCTCTCAGCAGCTTCGCTGTTGCTTTCAGCTCGGCTCAAGTCTTCCTCCAACATCTTGATCTTTCTGTTGGCCTAAAAGAAGGAAAGTTAACTTTTAGAACTTTAACAATATATTCATACTGATGGGTGTGTACATTAACAGCAAGTCCTTCGGTTATAAGTCTCGCTAAATTGTTTGGCAAGATCCCAAACCGTAGCAGACAATTACGCCACAATTGTCCTTTAAGTTTGAAAGTTTCGAACGTTGTAAGTCGTTAGTAGAGAAGTGAGTGAAGTGAGAAGGTGATAAACAAATGTTACACCCGCATTTAGAACTCCTGAAGAACAATATGTACGTGTAACACGTAACGCCTCACTCACTCTCTCTCTCTCTCTCTCTCTCTCTCTCTCTC